>RJWM01013424.1:0-53480 GCA_004363535.1 Dasyprocta punctata
TTAAGTTCTTCTATGTTTTTATCTTGCTCTTCTTTAGATACACACAACATTTCTTTAATAATGATTCTCATTTCATTTTTTAGCTGAGAGAATATTTCTGATTTGATTTTCTCTATAGCTTCATCAAGCTTTTTCTTTAATGCATTTTCTATCATTTCGGAAAGTCCATTTGTGTGACTCCCACTGTCTTCCATTTCAGAATCTCTTGGGTTTGTTCTTTGTGGGCTGGGGGACTGAGACTGCCTCTTGGTCTTTCGTTTTGTCATTTTCTTCTGGAATCTATGTACCTCTGTGTCCTGCGCAGCTGGCTGGCGTTCCCCTGAGGTTCGCGCTGATTCTTGCGGCATGCAGGATCGCGGGACCCAGTAGGCTGGGTCCCGTGCGCAGCAAGGAAGGGTGGCCTCCCGGGGCGTGCAGGTGGGGTCTCCTCCTTTACTGGGTGGGGGCCAAGGCCTCCCGGTCCCAGGGAGCTGTGCTGGGCACCGCGCGGGACGTGGACCCGACCCTGGTTCTGTCTGCAAGCTTGGCCCAACAGCTATGCCTGTGGGGCAGGCCCGGGCAGGTCCCAGGCCTACAGTGCCGGGAGCAACCCTGCTGGGCGGCGCGGTCTGCACAGGAGCTGTGGGATGGCAGATGCTCGAGCGGAGCAGCGCGGCTGAAGAATGGAGCTGCCGTGCGCTCTGCACTCTGGTGGGGGGGGGGCAAGCTCTCCAGTTCCCTGCAGCTATGTTGCTCAATTCCTGGTGAGCAGCTCTGGGTTCCTGGGCTGATTTGGGCTGGGCTGCGTACCTCTGTGTCCTGCGCGGCTGGCCGGCGTTTCCCTGAGGTTCGCGGCGTGCAGGATCGCGGGACCCAGTGGGCTGTGTCCCGTGCGCAGCAGGGAAGGGCGGCCTCCCGGGGCGTGCAGGTGGAGTCTCCTCCTTTACTGGGTGGGGGCCAAGGCCTCCCGGTCCCAGGGAGCTGTGCTGGGCACCGCGCGGGACGCGGACCCGACCCTGGTTCTGTCTGCAAGCTCGGCCCAACAGCTATGCCTGTGGGGCAGGCCCCGGGCAGCGATCATATAATTTTTATCTTTGATTTTGTTTATGCAGTGTATCACATTTTAAAATGTTTATTCTATCTGATTAAGTTTATTGGTGCAGTTTAGGTATATACAATGATTACATTCATCATAGGAATTTTGTAATATACCTTGATTTGTCTTTTTTCATGCCTCCTCTCCTCCCCTTCCTTTACCCTCTCTTTCCCTCTTATTTACAAAGCTTAGTTTCCATGTCCTTCTTTTCTCATTTTTTGTTTTCCTTTCCTTCTTTTCCCCCTCCGCCTCCCTAGTTCCTCTTTCCTTTTGAATAATTTCTTCACATTTTACCATATCTCTTGTGTAATTTGGTTTTCATTCATACCTTCAGTCTCTCACAACAGTGAGACAATGCAGTATTTACATACATGTGTCTGATTTATTTCACTTAAAAATATGGTCTGAAAGTTCATCCATTTAGCACTAAATGTCTCAAGTTTATCCTTCTTTATGGCAGAATAATACTCCATTATATATAAATTTTTTTTTGCATTAGTTTAACTCTTTTTATTTGGTGGTGGTTATTACAGGTTTTTTAAAACATCTTTTTTATTTGTTCATTGATTGATGGGCATTTGAATTGCTTCCCCTTCTTGGTATTTTCCCAAAAGAATTAAAAACACCACACCACAGTGATATATGTGCACCTATGTTTATAGTGTCACAGTTTGTAGGAGTATATTACATTTATTGATTTGAGTATGTTGAGCTAACATTGCACCGCTAGGATGACTCCAACTTGATCATGGTGTGTGATCTTTTTAATGTGATGCTGAATGCAGTCTGTAAGTATTTTGTTGAGGATTTTTGCATCTTGGTTCATCAAGGATATTGGTCTACAGTTTTTTGTTGTTGTTGTCATTGTGTTCCTGTCAAGTTTAGGTAACAGCAAATATTGACATCATTAAATGAGTTTGAAAGAGTTCCTTCTCTACTTTGTGGAATGGTTTGATGAGCAGTAGTACTCTATTCTTTAAAAGTCTGGTAAAATTAAGCAGTGAATCCATCTGGTTCTAAAAATTTTTTTATTGGGAAACTTTTTATTATTGTTTCAATCTCCTTACTTGCTTTTAAAATCTGTTTAGGTTTCTAAAACTATCTTGGTCCAATTTGTGTCTAGAAATTTTTCATTTATTTTAGACTTTCCAATTTATCAACATATAATTTTTCTTTTTTGTTTATTTATTTAAGAGAAAAGAAGACACATATAACAAAGACAAAAAGCAAAAGAGACAAACGACTAGAGTAAATGCACAGCAGTAACATTGCAGGTTTACAAAACAGGATGATAGAAACTTGACAATGGTTGCAATATTGTGTATTGTTGTCTTTAAAATGGTTAACAGATATAGACATGTAAAATTGATCTAATCATATGAGTATTAATTGTTCTTTCTCAATAATGAATACATTCAGCAGTGTGTTCCTTTTAGTTATCTTACATATACATATATACAGATTTGTATGTTTTCCTTTTCCCTTCCCTCTTTCCCCCTTTTCCCTTCCCAATTACTTTTGCTCTTCAAGCTGTTTTTTACCCTTACCTAGTATTTATTATAGATTTTGGATCATACATACTTTTTCAGTTTCTTACACTAGGGAGACAATACGGTATTTACACTTGTGGGTTTGATTTATCTCACTTATGAGTATGGTCTCAAGTCGTGACCATTTACTTATAAAAGTCTCAGTGCAATCTTACTTAATAGCTGAGTAGTACTTCATTGTATAAAAATACCACATCTTTTTTATCCTGTCTTTGATCGATGGGCACTTGGGTTGTTTCCAAGATCTGGCTATTACAAATTGTGTTGCTACAAACATGGGTGCACAGATATCACTGTGGTATGATGCTTTCAATTCTTCTGGGAAAATGCCCAGAAGTGGGAAAGCTGGGTTGAATGGGATCTCTAATCCTAGCTTCTTGAAGAATCTCCACACTGACTTCCACAGTGGTTGCATGAGTCTACACTCCCACCAACAGTGGAGAAGAGTTCCTTTTTCCCCACAGCGCCTCCAGCATTTATTGTTGGTTAATTTTTTAATCTTGGCCATTCTTTCTGGAGTGAGATGGAGTCTGAGTGTTGTTTTAATTTGCATTTCCCGAATGACCACTGATGTTGAACATTTTTTCATATATTTCTTTGCCGTTTGTATTTCTTTCTCTGAGAAGTGTGCATTCATCTCAGATGCCCATTTTTGGATTGGGTCTTTGAATTTTAGGGGCCTGATTTCTTTTAATTCTTTATATGTTTTAGTTAGAAGTCCTTTGTCTGACGGACAGTTGACTAAGGTATTTTCCCATTTCATGGGTTTTCTTTTCACTCTGTTGGGGATTTCCTTTGACATGCAAAAGCTTTTTAGTAAGATGAGATCCCAGTTGTTGATTCTGGGAAGTGTTTCCCCTGCAATTTGATTTTTGTTCATGGACTCTCTGCCTACTCCTATGTCATTAAGATTTTTACCTACTCTGTCTTCTAGTAAGTTTAGTGTCTCTGTTTTAATATTTAGATCTTAGATCTATTTTGACTTTATTTGAGTGCACGGTGATAGACCTGGATCTAGTTTTAGTTTCTGGCATATAGAAAGCCAGTTTTTCCAGCACCATTTGTTAAAGAGGCTATCTTTCTTCCAATGTACATGTTTGGCCCCTTTGTCAAAGATGAGGTGGCCAAGTGTGTTTGTAGTTGTGGCTGTACCTTCTAATCTAGTCCATTGATCTTCAGATCTGTTTTGATTCCAGTACCATGCTGATTTTATCACAGTAACTTTTTAGTATAGTTTCAAGTCAGGGATTGTGATGCCTCCTGCCTTCCCTTTGTTGCCCAGAATTGCCTTTGCTATTCTAGGTCTTTTCTGGTTCCAGAAGAATTTCAGGAATGCTTTCTCTAGCTTTGTGAGGTATGCAAGTGGTATTTTGATTGGAATTGCATTGAATCTGTATACTAATTTTGGGAGAATGGCCATTTTCATGATGTTTGTTCTTCCTATCCATGAACAGGGAATATCTTTCCATTTTCTGAGATCTTCTTCAATTTCCTTCTTCAGAGTAATGTAATTTTCACTGTATAGATCTTTTACTTCCTTTGTTTGATTAATTCCTAAGTATTTCATTTTTTTGGATGTTATAGTGAAGGGTGTGGTTTCCTTTATTTCTCTTATCAGTGACTTCATTGTGTACAGGAATGCTATTGATTTTTGAGTGTTCACTTTGTATCCAGCTACATTGCTGAATTTGGTTATTACTTCTAGAAGTCTTCTAATGGATCTTTGGGGGTCTGCTATGTAGAGTATATCGTCTGCAAATAATGATAATTTCACTTCTTCCTTTCCTATCCTTATTCCCTTTATTTCTTTCTCTTATCTAATTGCTCTTGCTAATATTTCCAGAACTATATTGAATAGGAGTGGTGATAATGGACATCCTTGTCTTGTTCCTGATTTTAGGTTGAAAGTTTTCAGTTTTTGTCCATTTAGTAAGATGTTGGCTGTTGGCTTATGATATATGACATTTATCAGGATGAGGTAGAGACCATGTATTCCGATTTTCTGTGGGGTTTTTTTTATCATGAATGGGAGTTGGATTTTGTCAAAAGGTTTTTCTGCATCTATCGAGATGATCATGTGGGCTCTTGTCCTTGGGCCTGTTGATATGGTGTATTACATTTATTGATTTGCATATGTTGGACCATCCCTGCATTCCTGGGATGAATCCCACTTGATCATGGTGTATAATCTTTCTGATAACTTGCTGTATTCTATTTGCCAGTATTTTACTGAGGATTTTTGCTTCTATGTTCATTAGGGAGATTGGCCTGTAATTTTCTTTTTTGGTTGGGTCTTTCTCTGGTTTTGGTATTAGGGTAATACTTGTTTCCAGGAATGAGTTAGGGAGACTTACTTCCCTTTCAATTTCAGTGAAGAGTTTGAGGAATGTTGGCATTAAGTCTTCCCTAAATTTCTCATAGAATTCAGTGGTGAATCCATCAGGGCCCGTGCTTTTCTTTGTTGGTAGGGTCCTGATTACATTTTCAATTTCATTAGCTGAAATTGGGCTATTCAGTGGCTTTACATCTTCTTGATTCAGCTTTGGTAATTCATAGATTTCTAGGAATCTGTCCATTTCTTGTGTGTTATCGAATCTATGTGAGTAAAGGTTTTTGAAGTAGGTGTTGATAATCTTCTGTATTTCCACAGGATCTGTAGTGATTTTACCCTTTTCATTTCTTATTGCATGGATCTGAGTTTTTTCTTTCCTCTTTTTGATAAGTTTGGCTAGGAGTTTATCAATTTTATTTACTCTTTCAAAGAACCAACTCTTTGATTCATTAGTTCTTTGTATTGTTTTCTTAGTTTCAGTTGCATTAATTTCTGCCCTAATCTTAATAATTTCCTCCTTTCTTTGGTCTTTGGGCTTGACTTGCTCTTCTTTTTCTAGAAGTTTGAGGTGCAGCATTAGGTTGTTTATGTTTGTTCTTTCCATTTTTCTGATATGAGAGTTTAGTGCTATAAATTTCCCTCTGAGGATGGCTTTCATTGTGTCCCACAGGTTCCGGTAATTTGTATTTGCATTTTCATTCAATTGTAGATATTGTTTAATTTCTTCTTTAACTTCTTCTGTGACCCATTGGTTATTTAGGAGAGTATTACTTCATTTCCATGTGTTTATGCAGTTATTGTAGGTTTTTTTGTCATTCATTTCTAATTTTACTGCGCTATGGTCAGATAATATGCATGGAATTATTTCAGGTCCTTTGCATTTACATAAGCATGTTCTTTGGACCAGTATAGGATCTATTTTAGAGAATGACCCATGTGTAGCTGAGAAGAATGTGTATTCTGATGTTGATGGGTGGAATACTCGATACACATCTACTAGGTCCATTTGTTTGCAAGTTTGATTCAGTTCTGTTATTTCCTTGTTGATTTTTTTTTGGTTGATCTGTCTCTCTGTGACAGTGGAGTGTTAAGATCCCCTGTTATAACTGTATTACTGTTTATTTGGCTTTTCATGTCTATTAAGAATTGTCTTACATAGTTGGGTGCTCCCATATTCGGTGCATATATATTTATGATTGTGATCTCTTCCTCTTGAAGATTTCCCCTAACAAGTATGTAGTGACCTTCTTTATCTCTTTTGATCATTTTTGGTTTGAAGTTCATACTGTCTGCAAACATAATAGCTACCCCTGGTTTTTTCTGGGTTCCTGTTGCATGGAGTATTGTTTTCTAGCCTTTGATTTTTAGTCTGTGAATTTCTTTTTGAGTGAAATGTGTTTCTTGTACACAGCATATTGTTGGATTTTGTTTCTTAACCCACTCTGCTAGTCTGTTTCTTTTTTTTGGTGAGTTGAGATCTTTCACATTGATTGATATAACTGATATGTACCGGCTCATCCCTGTCATGATATCTTTCTGTTGTTGGTTTTCTACATTTCGTGTTTAATTATTTGCCCTGCTTAGTGGTTTCCTTTTGTTGTTGTTCTTAAGATTGTAGCTGTCTTTGTCTCTTTCTAGAGTGTCTTTCAGTAGTCTGTGTAGTGTTTGTTTGGTGGCCATAATTTTCTTCAGTTGTTCTTTTTCATGGAAGTATCTTATTTCTCCGTTACTTTTTAAGGATAGTTTTGCAGGGTACATGAATCTGGGTTGAAAGCTGTTTTCTTTCAGGATTTGAAATACTTCACTCCAAGCTCTTCTTAACTTAAAGGTTTGTGTTTAGAAGTCTGCTGTGATTCTGATAGGCTTTCCTTCACAGGTGATCTGTTTCTTTTCTCTGACAGCTTGTAGTATTTTGTTCTTGTACTGTATTTCTGATACCCTTATTATTATATGTCTGGGTGAAGATTTATTTTGGTTATGGTTAATTGGGGTCCTGTATGCCTCAGTTACCTGTGTTTCAGTTTCTCTTCCCATGTTTGGAAAGTTTTCTGCTATTATTTCTGTGAATTTATAGTCTTCACAGGTCATTAGTATTGACCCGTTCTTTTTCATTTATCCTATTAATCTTATGTTATTTCTCTTGGCATCATCTTGCAGCTGTTGAATTGTTGTTTCTTGGTTCCTTACTATTTTTACGAGATCTTTTCTTTTGTGGCCATGAGCTCCCATGTTGTCTTCGAGGTCCGAGATTCTATCTTCAGCTTCATTCAAGAGGTTTTTCAAACTTCCCATGGAATTATTCATTTCCTGCATTTCCCTTTGCATCTGTTGCATGCATTCTGTTTGTGTCTTATATTGTTCATTCAAAGTTTCAATCATTTTCTTAAGTTCTTCTATTTTTTTATCTTGCTCTTCTTTAGATACACACATTTCTTTAATAATGATTCTCATTTCATTTTTTAGCTGAGAGAATATTTCTGATTTGAGTTTCTCTATAGCTTCATTGAGCTGTTTCTTTACTGCATTTTCTATCATTTCAGAAAGTTCAGTTGTGTGACTCCCACTGTCTTCCATTTCAGTGTCTCTTGGCTTTGTTCTCAGTGGCCTGGGGGATTGAGACTGCCTCTTGGTTATTTCGTTTTGTCATTTTCTTCTGGGACCTGTGTGGCTCTGTGTCCTGCGAGGCTGCCTGGGCATTCCCCTGGTGGACCCAGTAGAGCTGGATGTTGTGTGCAGCTGGTGAGGGTGCCCTCCTGGAGCATGCAGGTGAAGCCTCCGCCTTACTGGGTGGGGGCCAAGGCCTCCTGGTCCCAGGCAACTAGGCCGAGCATACCCTGGAGTGTGGTGCCACCCAGACCCTGAGTCTGGCTTCAAGAATTTCAGAGCTTCTGGTGTGCCATGCAAGCCTGGGCAAGTCCCAGGCCTACAGTGCCAGGGCCTTACTCCTGGCTGGGCAGGTCCACAAGCTCTAGGACCCAGCGTGCAGGCCTCTCCACTGAAGAATGGAGCTCGCACGCGCTTTGCATTCTGGTGGGAAGAGCCCAAGCTCTCCAAGGTCCTGCAGCTATGCTGGTCAGTCCCTGATGAGCAGCTCTGGGGTCCTGGACTGGGCTGGGCCCAGTACCTCTGTGTCCTGCGAGGCTGGCTGGGTGTGCCCCTGGTGGGTCACACTGAGTCATGGGACCAGGTAGAGCTGAACATATAGTTTTCAAAAAAAAAATTTTATTTATTCATTTTTTTGTTTCAGGGCTTAAACTGACAACGTTGCACTTGCCAGGCAGGTACTTGTACTGCTGAGCTAAATGCCCGGCCCATAAAAATATTTCTTAATGAGTCTCTGGATTACAGTTGTTAAATTTGAATTATTGAACTTTTCATTTTCTAATTTTTTAAAAAAGCAGTAGAACTGGTACAGAACTTCAAAGCAAGATACTAGGAATACAATAGCTACTATAGTGTATCTTGTTATCTTCACAGTAGTTGACCATTCCATTAGGTAAAGTAAAATCAAACTAAAACCAAAACAGAGTAAAACCAATAAAAGCAGAATATGAAATAAAACAAAAAAAGTTTATTAGAATAAAGCAAAACAATGAGAACAATATTGGGCCTCAAAGACAAGACAGAAGGGAATCCCCCATATTTGCTACATTGTATACTGTCATCTTCCCAAAAAATGCTTAGACTGCCAGCCCCAGGCCTACAAAATCAACCAAACAGTACAAGCGTTTAGTTGCTTTATGTACCTTAGTTTCTAACAACTTAGCCGGTCCTCTGCAACAGCAGGTTGTTTACTGGGGGCGGGGGGTGTGTGTCCTTGATTCTTAGCCCATGCACTGGTAGGTGTATGGGAGGCCCAGATCTTTCTCTTCCTGGAGTCCGCTCTGGTCTTGCACCACTCACCAGGAAGGCAGGCTAGTTGTCTTCTGGTTGGAACCCTCCTGACCCAACATGGTGGGATCCCGGGAGTCACGGTTCATTCTCTTCCTGGAGTCAGTGCGGGTCGTGCACCACTCACCAGGAAGGCAGGCTAGTTGTCTTCTGGTTGGAACCTGAACTTTTCATTTTCAAAATTTCTGTTTGGTTCTTCTCCAGAATCTCTGTTGAATTTCTGTTCCATAACCTGCATTGGCTTCCTAATTCATTCAGCAGTTTATTTGTATTCTCTTTGATGTTATTGATTATCTAAAAAATCCTTTTGAATTATTTTTCTGGTATTTTACACACTTTGATATCTTTGGAGTCAGATTCCAGAAAGGCGTTGACTTTTGGAGGAGTCATTTGCTTTGCTTTTTCATGCTTCTTGTGTTTATGTGTTTAGATTTGTGGGTCCGTTGGTATGGAACTTTTTTCTACTTTTATGTGAAAACCTTCTTGGTAAGCAGCCTTCTCTCAGCAGTGAGCCCAGGGAAACTGGTTTGTGTGTAGTACAGAGTTGAATTTAATTCCAGATGCACTTCTTCTTGTAGTTGCCCTTGGCTTTTTAGTTAGTTGATTTTGATTCAGTCCTTGCTGTGTCCAAGCCTGGGTGACTGCATTCTCTGTAGGTAAAAGAGGCTGTGCTCAGCCTGTGGCAGGTAGGTCCTCACTTCATGGCCTCTTGGCTATGCACCCTTGGAGAGTGTAGACTGTGTGTTGTTGCCCTTTCCCTCACCTTTGTGTGGCTCGCCTGGTGTGTCTTGGCTGTCCTGCTTCTCAGTGCTGGACCCAGCAGAAAGCAAAGCTTCCACTCAGCGTTTTGCTCTGGTTTCATCTTCTCTGCGCACTCTGAGGGCAGAGCTGATGCCAGTCACTGCAGCACTTCTGGTTCTCAGGTACCTTTTGTGATGCCTGCTCTGGGATGGGTGAATGCAGTGGGTTGCAGCCTCTGCATGAGCGGCGGGCTGGGAGATAAGGTTGGGTCCCACCCTGCTCAACCCACCCCATCTCTGACATTGCAAAATATAGCTCTACACATCACCCCAGGTGATGTCATCACACACAACCATCCCTTCCACCTGCAGCTCTAGGAGTTGGTCCTTTTCTCTGTGGCAGACCATTTCTACCACATAGAATTCCCACTGGCATCATTTCAGAAGCTTTCCCTGTAGCCCAACTAGCTCTCAGGGCCAATACCTGCTGGGGCAGTGTATGACTTCTGTTGCTGGTTTCTGGAGATAGGGAAATGTAGAGACTTTTGGCTCTCAAAGCAGTAAGGTGAGGTAGAGACTCCCCAAAACCACTCCTAGTCCTGCTCTGGGGTTGTGTGTTGGGAAAGAGAGCATGCAGAGCAGGCTCCAGGCCACTGTGCTGACTGCCCTTGTGCACAATGGAGAACTCTGTGCAAGCTGTGAGCTTTGCATCATTCCCTCTTGCTTCTTTCCTTTCTCTACTCACTCTCCTCTGCTATGCTGCTGATTGTTTGGCACCTGGGTGCTCTTTCTCGACCTCTGTTCTGCTCTCCAAAGCTCTCTCTCTTTTTCTTTTTAAAGCTCTATTCACAGCTGAACTTCAGCACCTTCCCACTGTCACACACCTCAAAAATTAGCTGCTCTTCAGTTGTTTTGATTCTGTTCCCTGGAGAAGCTGGAGACAGCTGGGTGGTCCTAATTTGCTATTTTCTTTTCTTTTCTTTTTCTTTTTGGTACTAGGAATCAAACTCAGGACTTTCTGCTTACCAGGTAGGCACTGTGCCACTGAGCTATATCCCCAGCCCTCATTTGCTATCTTGTCCTGCTCTAGTTTTGGACTCAGATCATTCATTTCAACTATGAATTGAACAGCTACACAGAGGATTAATAAGGAAACAGAGGACTTGAGTAATAGTAGAAATCAGTTAGACCTAACATACAGAACACTGCACCCAGCAAAAGCAGTTATACGCTCCTCTCAAGGACACATGGAGTATTCTCTAGGAAGATGGTCAACCACTCAACAAAAATTTACTAAATTGATAAAGACTTAAATCATACAGTATTTTTTCTGATTACAATAGAATGAAAGTAAAAACCAGTAGCCCAAGGAAAACTGGAAAGATCACAAATATGTGGAAATTGAACAATGTGCTCTTAAATAAACAGAAACTCTTAGGAAGAATTTACAAGGGAAATAAAGTACAGAGGAACAAATTGACAGCAGGAGAACAGACCCTAGATTCCAGAAGACAAGACAAGAGCTGTGCCAGTAGAAACTGAGACTCAGTCACACCCACATGAGGCAACAAGAGAGATCTGAAATGAGGAACACGATTGTACCTCTAAAAACTTATGAAATTGCATACTAAACCTGAAGTTAGCAGTAGGAGGTAAAATCAAGATTAGAGAGGCTAGTAAAGCAATATGGAAAATAAAACCAAAAGCAGTTTTTTCAAAAGATTAACAAAATTGATTGACTTTAGTGAGATGGACTAAGAAGAACTTAATTTACTAAAATCAGAAATGGCAGCATTGTGTACTGGCAATAGAAATGAAAAAGGATTTTAAAAATGGTAAACAACTGTGTACCAACAACTGGTTAACCTCAACAAAGTGGATAAGTTGCGAGATGTACATGAAGACAGAATGAGTAATCAGAAACCTCCCAGCAAGAGAAGTCCAGGACCAGATGTCATTGCTTGTGTACTCCTTCAAGCACTTGAAGAAGAGAGCATTCCTGTTTCCTTCTGTGAACCCAGCATTAATGCTTGTGGATAGTGACCTGTGTCAACAATCACAGCAATAAGTTTATTTTTGACAAGGGTTTCAATCCATTTGACAAGGAAAGGATAGTTTCTTAAACAAATGGTATGGGAACAACTGTATGTACATATACAAAAAAGTTGACCTTTTCTTCATGTCATACAAGTATTAACATAAGAGGATCAGAGGTCTAATTATAAGAGCTAAACTATCAAATCCTTAGAAGAAAACACAAGGCAAATCTTCATGATCTTAGATTGGTAATGATTTCTTAAATATGACACCTAAAACACAGGTAACAGAGGGAAAAAAGGAGATAAACTAGACTTTATATTAGGGGAAAATGTGTGCTTAAAAAGAATCAGACAATTCATGTTTGGGAAAAAACATTTGTAATCACATGTGATGAAGATTTAGCACTAAGAATATATAGATCACTCTTACACCTCAACAATGAAAGGACAAAAACCCAGTTAAAAATGGGTTCAGCACATGGATATTTCTACAAATAACCATCATACATCTGAAAAGATAGTGTATAGGATATCCTATGTACCCCCAAGTCCTCATACTTTTGATGGGGCTGAGTCTGACACTTGTGATCAGTTTGTTGTCTAGCGCCAGGATTAATGGCGCCAGGATTAATGACGTGACTGCTACACCCGCCCAGGGGTGGAGCTGAGATACAGTATAAGGGAAGGCGGGCCTTCCTCTTGCTTGCTTCCGGGCTTCCGCCCTCTCTCGCCAGCACGGATTGCGGCTTGCAGCTTGCAGCCGCCATGAACTGTAGCCCCGTCATCCCATGCTGCCTTGGAGCCCACTTTATGGACTGAAACTCCCGAGAAACTGTAAGAATAAACCTTTCCTTCCCTAACTTTGGGCGTCAGGTATTTTGTCTCGGCAACGAGCAAAAAATAACCAAGACAGATAGTCAGCATCATCTATCATAAAGGAAAGGCAACTCAAAGGCACAATGAGAAGCCACTCCATGGCAGCTCACTGACGTTAGAGGAATGCAGCAAGTTCAGGCCAGGATGCAGAGAAATGACTGGCGGCAATGTGAAATGGTTCAGCTGCTGTGCGGACAATTTGGAAGTTTCTAAAAAATGTTTATAGAATGAACATTTTCACTAGTTCTCGTGACACAGCAATTTCATTCCCAAAGTATATACCTAAAGGATTTGGTAATAGTGACTCAAATAGATATTTGCAAGGCAACATTCATAGCAGCCTTAGTTACGGTATCCAAAAGGTGCCCAGCAGTGGTGAAGGGAACCACAGAATGTGACATATAGAGATGGGGCACACCCGCCTGTGTGATATCGTGCACCAGGACAGGGAATGACATAGGCTGCATAGGTGGACCCAAGGACTGTATGCTAAGTGGTGTAAGTCAGGCTTGAAAGGACAAATGGTAAATGTTTCCAGTTACATGAGGTACCTAGATAGAAAGTTAGAAAGACAGAGTATAAATGAGCTTTCCAGAGCCTGAAAGAGGCAGGAGTAGGAGCAGAGTTAATATTCACGATGTTGGACAATTTTGAAAATAGATAACCTTAATAGTTATACGACATTGGAAATACAGTTAATGCCTGTGAAAATGTTTTAAGTGGCAAATTTTGCTGTTTATCTTTTGCCACCATCACAATAATAAGGTTAAAACTTAGAGGTTCTGTCATTAAGGTAAAAAGGAGGGTGGATGTCAGGTGGCAAAGTTTCCCCACACTCAGCATCTGTTGATTATGTCTGCCCTGTGCTCCTCACACTCAGCTATGCATTGATCTTGTCTGCTCTGCATGTACTGTGTGGAGCTAAAAAGGGAAGTGTGAACTCTAAAAATCATAGGACCTGAAAAGCAGCAGCTATGCTTTTAGTAGTCATTGATTAGAAAACCTAAATATCTCATTAACTTGCCAATGCTTTTGAGCGAGACGTTTTTCCCATGTTCTCCATCATCTCCTACAATTACTCTGGTCTCCCAGGGCTTCTTTGACTACAGATAGGGAGCTGCCAGGTAAAGCAGTTACTCTTCAGCAGCACCTATTGAATTATAAATACCCTAATATTCATTACATAGGGGCACCTGATCACATTATGGGGTTACAAAATGTATCTAAGTCCCTTGAGTGAAATATTCTAGGTTAAATATCCTAGCATGGATGAGGACATTTGTTACGCACAGACAAGATGAGTGCGTGAGCTACAGCTTGGTTTTCAACTGTGTTTATTTCAGCCATGGACCTGCTATTGCAGTGAGCAGGCTGCAAGCAGCAGCAGCAAAGAGCGGAGCTGCTCCGTGAGGGGATGCTGGGGCCCTGAGCTGTGATCTGATGGCCTGGGCGCCCAGGAAGCTCCTGATCAGTTTCTGAGAAGATAATGCACACTGGATGACGACATCTTGAGTGCCTACTGTGCTGGTTCCTGCTGGTGGGCATAGTTACATCACTGCTAAGAGGAGGAACTGAGGCTGGCTGAGGCTGATGGTGTGTGGAGCTGGAGAATGGAGGGCTGGTACCTAAAATTCATGTCTTAGAGTCTGTGTTGGGTGCTATTCCCATGAGTCTGTATTTACCTATTTACCCATGTCTCTTGAATGGAAGCTGGGTGCTTACTTGTCACTTGTGTTCTTTCTTGTGTGTTGTGCTGATAGTGCTTTAAGGAGTATGTGATTAGTGGTGATAGAACCACATTTGTGAATGTGCTCAGAGCCACAGAATTGAGCACTTGTGTTATGTACTTTGCCTCAATAAAAAGTATTTAAGAAGCCAGGCATGGTGGGAGCATGCCTGTAATCCCAGCTGTCTGGGAGGCTGAGGCAGGAAGATCCCTAGTTAGAGCCCAGCCTGGGCAATTTAGTAGCTTAGTAAGACCCTGTCTCAAAATAAAAAAATATAAAAGGGCTGGGGGTGTAACTCAATGAGGAAAACATAGGTTAAGTCCCCAATACTACAAATGAAAATATGCGGAAGCCTTTAGGTGCATGGTGTGCTGGAAAATACAGCATCTTTGTCCTGATCCTGGGGAGTGCTGACACAGCAGGGCTTCTTGGCTGGAGGCTCCCTGGCACCATCAGTTACATAACTAGGTGTTAGTTCTGAGGGCAGGTGTGGACCCTTAAGATTGTTGTCGTTGGAACATTTTGTGGTTTCTTCTATGGCTTAGGTTGTAAATAAGTGTAGCATATTGTTGCTGATATGTTGAAATTCCTGAAATAATGTTTCTTAATGGTATTTGGAGTTGAGTTGCACATATTCTGTTCAGGGACCTTCAGAAAATCTACAGTTAAAAAAACGAATTATGACTTGTAGTGGTTAAACTTGTCAGCTTGCTTGGCTTGAGGTTCACTCAGGGGGTTAAGAAAGCACACTTTTGTGTGTTTTCAGATTGGTCATGGAGAGTGGCTTTGGGGTCTGTAATCTTGTCCCTGCTCCTTTGTCTTTGGTGGGTTTCTGCTGTCCTGCTTCCCAACTGCTATGAACTTAGCATGTTTGCTCCATCTTATCCTTCCATCATGATGCTCCTGCCTTGGAAACAGTTGACCATGGACTGAATTCCTTGAAACTATGAGTCAAATTAACCTCTCTTTCTTTAAGTTGTGGGTGTTAAGTATTGTGTCCCAGCAATGAGAAGCTGACTAATGCATGTGTATACTGTGTTATCAACTCTAATCCTTTTATACATAAAATGCATTATATATCATCTGATATGTTAATTTTGCAAAATCATAAAAAGTTTAGGGTCCTTCCTTCCTAGAGATAAAGAATTTGTGGCCTGGTATGAGGTTGTGTGGCCTGGGGTTCAAGACGTGGAGTGTAGGCCCTTTCCCTGTGACTACCCTGCCATCCTCAGAAAGGATGCTATGGGGGAAGCTCTAGCTCTGATGGAGAGTGTCCTTCTCATCATACCTCTGCCTGTGGTTCCAGACACCCTACCCCACGTGTCTGCCTTCACCTTTCTGCCTCTCTTCTGTTGCTCATAGTAGGTGCTATTTCTAGGAGGTGCCAGTCTTCCCCAACTGTCAGCACCAAGGTCTTGGGTTTTTTGGGGGACCAAGTTTCTGCCACATGCATGTGTGTGTATATTCATGGGGTTCCAGCTCTTTAGCAGCAGGGCAGGTAGGACAGCTTGGAGCCACATACATCTGCTCTCACATTCTGAACTCACCATTTCCTCTCTGAAGTGTTTTGGGTGGGTGACTCATTTAAACGTGGCTCCTAACATGAGATGGGCTGTCACAGATACACTTTGTGGTCCTCATGACGGTTGCCCAGAGGCACATGTGGCAAGGTGTGAAGTCATGTCCCTCATGTTTATGTGCTGCCTCCTCGGTCGCCATGTACTTGGTGTTACTTCTGCAGAACTTGGCGTGCCACAGACTCTCACAGCACGGACAGTAGTTTTTCTGTATCCTGATGTCTGTGGAGCTACAGACATGTGCTTCTTTGTGCTGGGGCATGAGTCCTAAGAAATGAGTGTGTTGTAGTCAGGGTTTACAAGGGAGTGGATTTAATACAGGGCACATAATTTATAGAATTATTTTATAATATTTACCCAAAAAGTCAAATGTAGAAAAGTGCAAGAGGTCTGTTCATATACTAGAGACCCAGAGAATCCAACTAAGGGGCTGGATCCCAAAGCAATGTCCTGTATGAGTCCAGTTTAAGGCCTAGAGCCCATGGCAGTGTCCTCCATGTGTCCAACTAGAGGCCTGGAGGAGCCCACGACAATGTCTCATGTAAGTGTGTACCAAGAATCTGCACTGGGAAAGCCCAAAGGCCAGTGGTGGAAGCTAGAAAGTCTGTGCCAGTGGGATGAAGGGTCTGTGCTATCAGGCTGGGAGATCTGCACTGAAGCCAGGAAGTGACCCTTAAGGTAAGGACCAGAGCTCCCAGAAGAGAACTGCAGCCATCCTCAGTGACATTGAGGACCCAAGCTCCTCTGCTGATGAGAACAGCTGAGTTCATATCAGGAAGACCAGCGTGACAAGCTTCTCCAGGAGAATCAACAGTGCACCATCCTCCCATCTGGCTCTGCTGTTATGCTGTTGGCAACAATCCTGAGGTGGGGCCTCCATACTCAGCATCATACCGAGTCAGTTCCACTGGGTGTTTCAAGTTGACCATTAGTTATCCACTGCAGAATCCTCATGTGTCTTCCTTGTAGTACAGAGGTCTTGGGATACGTTTACAGAAACCAATGTGGCTTCATTGTTGCTAGGCGAGAGGATCTCATGGGACCACCTTCTTTCTCTGTGTGTCCTGTCAGTCACACATATGTCATTACACAGTACATGACTGTCCTTTCTGGCACTGATGCATTATATTCATTGCTGATATTGTTGGATATTGCAGAAGTAATTGCAACTCTGTAGTGTAGAATATGAATGTTTTCTTTTGCATTTATTAAAACAATTCTTTCTCCAAGCTCTTTGTGATCTTCCTCTTTCCTATTTCTTTTGCCATTTTGTCACTTTGTGTCCTCACATAAACTGATACAGAATGTTCTAGTTTTTCTGGGGAGCTCTCAGCGCCCTTTTCTTCTGGAAATCAATGATTGGCAGTGAGGCCACTTGTCTGCAAGTCTGTGCTGGTTGCATCTGTTATGGCCCTTGAGAAGGTCATCAAAGTTGGGGACATTCACAACATCTGATTTGATCTGATAACGAAGGCAGCAACTGGGTGACTGATGGGTGAGCCCTGTAGATATCGGGTAGATTCTGGCAAGGGGTGATTCATGTCCTGAGCACACAAAGATTTTATCATCTTACTCAGATGAGTAGTTTACAATTTCTGGAGTTTTCCACTTGGCATTTTCTATCTGCAGTAGACTATAGACAACCAAAACCTCAGAAAGTAAAGCCACATATAAAGGGGCCACTATGCTTATTCCCACCTACCTGTCTGCGTTGTGGCTCTTAGTGTGTCAGCACCAGCAGTCATGGTGCCGGGACATGAGAGTGATGTCATGTGTTCATAACACAGGAGTAATGTCATGCAGTAATGTACAGAAATGATGTCGCAGTAGCAGTAGCACACAGATACAATATTCTGTACAGTTACACATGGGAACAGTATCATGGTGGCAGGAATGCACAGGAATGGCATTGTGGTGGTGCCAACATGGGAATGATAGCTTGCACCCGTGGCTATCCATGGGTGGGAAGAACCATCTTGGCTACGTCGATGAGGATGGTGAAGTGCATCATCACAGGCCAGCATGGCCAATGTCCATGTAGCTGGGACACATCTGAGTAAGAACTGAAACCCAGGTCTGTTTGACCTCAAAACTCTGCTTATTTTACCATGCCCTTGAATTTAAAAGTGAATATGTTCTCTGCATTTAAAAACACCTCTAAAGTACCTAATGAGAACATGTCTCTTGCATTTAGCTGGGGTTATTTGTGATGAGGCCAGTGGGGCAGGCCCTTGAAGAACAGAGGAGGTAGATGGGGTTCTGAGTCCCCACTGGGGCATCCAGGGTATCAGGCAACTGTGTCAGATCTCTGCTGGTGTGGTCATGTGTGGCCAGCCTCAACCTCTCTTTATAGAGAAGCTGTGAATCAGCACCTCACTGCCTACAGCTCGTTCACATTCTCTGAATACCTGTGGGCTGATGGATGTCTGTACGGGTCCACTGTGGTCTGGACACAGATGCTGTCCATGGTGGCTGTTGAGGTTGGAGGAGATGGGTGGAGAAAGCCACACAGAAATCAGCCATGTCACATGACAATTTGGGACATAGTCTAGTGAAATCTAGTCTTTCACCTCTAAGAACTTGTACACTTTGTAAGTGTGATTGATAATGTTTGCATATGTGCTGAGGAAGTTTTCTGTTTCATTTTCTCTTAGTTTTAGTTTCTTAAATTCAAATTATAATCATGCATCTTTTCACCATAGGGACACATCCTTAGGTGATTTCGTTGTTGTACAAATGTTATAGTTGCACAATCCAGACAGGACAGCCACTTGCTCCCCGGGCAGTGGCACAGTCTGCTTCTCCAAGGCTATACACCACATCGGTGCTGCAGGTGACTGTAACACAGGGTTACACATTTGTATACCTCATACATCAGCACATAGAAAACAATAAACTTTCATAGTAATGCTTAGCCTTAAACACACACTGTATAGCCACACAAAGTATTTTTTCTTTGCCTGCTTATTCTCTAAGTTTTGTTCTATATTTTGTTCTATTCCACAACCCTCCCCTTTTTTTTTGGTACTGGTGATTTTGGGATTGAATCCAGGGCCTTTCTGAGAACATTGCTTGCTAAATAGTCCAGGCTGGGCTCAAATTTGTGATCCTCCTCCCTTAGTCTCCCAGAGTGCTGGGATTACAGGATTTGCTACCATACCTGTTTTTTTTTTCTTTTTAAAACTTTTTTTGGGTTAAAAACTCAAACAGAGTCACATGTTAATCTAGGCCTGTGCACATAAAAGTCATCAATATCTCCACCCAAATCTGTCCTGTTGTAATCTCTGGGGCACTAACTTGCATACAGCACTCTCCATATTAGTCACCTTCCCATTGATGGTACAAAATATCCCATGCTTGTAGTGTAAAGGAGAGGGTTATTTTCGCTCATGGTTTCAGAGGTTTCAGTCCGTGGTTGGCTGGCTTCAGGCAAGAACGTCATGGCAGAGGAACACTGTTCACATCATGGCTGCCAAGAGGCAGAGCTAAAGAGCCAGAAGGAAGATGCACCCTTCCAGGTCAGGGCCCAGTGACTTACTTCCTGCCCAGGACCCTGCCCCAACAGCACATTCAGCTATGAACTCATCCATCCTCTGATGATGATCTGCTTCTCCCTTTTTGGGCACAAGAACCTTGTGTTGGACTGCCACAACTTGCACAGCTCTTAAGTTCTTGGGGTGAAGGACCATGAGAGGATGAGAAAAACAAAGAAGAGATAAAAGCTGGGGTCAGGTGGAGCCCTTACTCTCCTGATGGGTGGAAAGGAACCATTCCCTCACTGTAGGGGGATTTATTTATAGATTTAGCAACACAATGTCTGTGGTACCCTTTTTGCCTAGCAACCCATTACTTGGATTGTCTTGGGTCTTGGTATTTTTCTGGGCTGAAGCAGCTACTTCATGTGGCTTGCCCTAGGTGCTCTTTGTTCTTGGGGAAGTCATACCCCAGCCCTGCACATGTGGTCAATCTCCAGCCTCAATGGCTCCCAACACCGGATGTTTTTGATCTAGGCCATAGCACTTCTTGTGACCACAGTGCCCCTCTCTGCCCAGCTCATTTTGCACCTGGACCATCACCTCCTGAGAATGTGGTATCCCTGCCCTGGAACCCTCCCCAGGGACCTGGCTGGCATGCTGGGGGACCTGCTTCTCTTCTTGGAGGCCTGACCTGGGTAGTTTCCTGGGTCAGTTTCTTTTCCATTGCAGACTTCTTTGTGGTGGATAATGCACCATGTAATGATGGGTTTGTTTTCAAGCATTTCAAAGAGCTCCTTGACATTCTCCCGCTGTGGATGTTCTTGGCTCATTCTTTCTCTCTTGCTCTTTTCTCTTGTCTCCAGTAATGCATTCCTGACCTAGATCCATTGTCATCTTATGGGACCATGTCATATATATGGTCTGTTGTTGACTAAAGTATTGTGTGCTGCATTACTGTGTATTATTGTTATACTGACTTTATGTTACTAGATTGTATTTGTCTAAGTGGATAATGTGATATCATATTTGTCTAGACATATGATTTTAAGAGTATTTCAGAAACCATATTTATTCTAACTTTATAGCTTATTTTCTGAACCATGAATGATCACTGAAATTTATCAGATTCTAATTGTATGATAAACTGATGAGAAACAGTGACCCTTGTGCCACCAGTGAAGCTGAAGAGCAGGTGGAGTAGTGGCTGCAGTTAGGGCCCAGCTTATTTCTGTGTGCCTGGTGGGAGCAGAGTGTGACTGAGTGGATGTGAGGCGGGGAGGGCCCCTGTCCCCACCTCTAGCTCTTGGATGTCCTTTCTACTGTTGTCTTGGGTCTCAAATATCCAGGTATCTTGCAGGAAGTCTCTTACAGGGCCTGCAGTGCCTGGTGACTGAGAGCCCAGGACCTGTTGGCTGAGGGGCCACTACAAGGTGGCTTCTGTGTAGCACACAGTCGGCCTTGTACAGTCAGGCTATGGGGTGGAGGCAGGTGTCCCAGGCATGGGCAGAATCCAGTCGGCAGGGCAGCGATACTCTGGGGACTGCAGAATCTGAGACCACAGGACGTGGCAGCCCTCACAGGCACTTGCTCTCTCAGTGAGAATCAGGAAGCAGCCTCCATGGCCTTGCTTAGACTCTGCCTCCTTTTGAAGACTGTCTCTAGTTTTGCCTTTTCATTTTTAACATATTATAAATCCATTCTTTGCAGTTCAGCTCTTTTTCAAGCTTGATGCTTAGTTGTGTGTGCTCTGTGGTAAGTGTGGGGAAACAAGGCGGGGCTTTGGTTGTGCAGAGGTGCTTGGGGCTGGATCTGGCCAGGCACTGAGGTTCTGGAGCGGGCGCTGTGCAGAGCAGACAGGGAGGGGTGGATGGCCTCTGATGTCAGTAAGTGTGTCCTTTTCCTCACACCCCCACTAGTGCAGGGGAAAGCCTGCAAACACATTCTGGCACCTAGCAATGGTTTTCTCATTTTTGTTTAATGAGAACACGGAAATATTGTTCTTAGTTGTTTAAGTTGGGCTGCCTTATGCAGGTGAAAGGGACACTGTTTTTTTCTAATGAATTTTGGTTTGTTTAGTAGTTTGGGCACAACATTTGGTGAAAAATTAATAATGAGAAAATGAGGGCAAAATTGACCATTTTTTCAAATTAAAATTTTATTTTGTTCTTTCTTAATTTTTATTTGTTCTTAGTATGAGATTGATTGAAGCAGGCAGATTTGCCATATAGTGGTATGTACATGGGCAGCCATATTTTTAAAACATTTCCTTGTTATTCCACTTTTTAGTATATACGTTTAATACATATTTACATTTCTCGTGGGAGTTGTTAAATGTACACAATACATCTTAATTCCTCTGTAATCCCCGTTTCTTTCTCTCCCTCTCCTCCATTCATTTCTGATCCTTCTCCCCGCGTCTGTGTCTGTGAGTGCCACCTGGAGCTGTGCTGTGCTCTTTTCTGTGGCACCTTCTTGTCCATGTGTCTGCACTGCAGTTGGGCCAAGCTTAGAGTGCTTCCTTTTGTCCCATGTCGTGCGGCAGTGGCCCCATTATTCCAACATGGATCTGTTTGAAGATTTGTTGGCATTAGACCTACTTTATGACCCGAAGGTTTGCAGCAGCAGTTTGTGGTACAGGTGAACACCCGTCACTAGCAATGTCCCTGTCTTCTGTGATCTTTCATGGCCACTCTTTGTCCCTTGGCACTGGGCACCATGCAGTGGTTGCTTCTTGGCTGGTAACTGAAAGGCAATGTTTCACAAGCCATTGGTTTCCATGGAGACCAGGTGTGATCCATCATCAATCCAGATGCTTCTCGCATTCCTAGAAAACTACTCAAGGACAAGGCCACCAGTAGGCTGGACACGTCACTGTTCAAAAAGAACAGTGTGTCCTTCCTTCAAGATGTTCATCAGAGAAGGCTTATTTTTCAGTCCTTAATCCACATGGATTCATGAAGGAAAGGTCATCTCTTACACCATCCAGTTCTCTGTAAGTCTTACGTTATACCTCGGTTATGGGAAAATCACAAACACACACACCCAGGTGTCCATTAGTGGGGTACAAGGCCAGCAGGTGAGTTGTGTGTGGGCCCTGTCCCCTCAGGCCACAGGGCTGCCTTTTGTCAAATTACTCTCTCAACTTAGTCTCCTCCACCCTGTCTGCCCTGATAGACAGCTCTTCTCAATGTCCAGCAGCCAGCAGTTGAAGGAATTAATCTACATTTTGTTAGCAATTGGGTAAATTTATTTGGTACCAATTCCTGGTCTCTTAGAATCTGTTTCTGAGGAGGCCAGAGGAGGAAGAGGGACCATCACACTGACTTCCCCCAGGGAAAACAAGGTTCAGGGTCTTCAGGTGTCACATCTGAAGGGTGGGACCTGGCCTGGAGTCACTGGGGGTCAGACAGGTGGAGAGCAGCTCATCCGGGGATCCAGATTGACTTTGGGGATGTGAAGAAAGTTCTTGCATCTTCTTTAGAAGGTTTCTGGGGGAACATGGACTTGAGGCTTATTGAAACCAGCAGTGGAATCCCTGGAAGGAAGGAGTTGGAAAGAGCTGTTGTATCTTCAGAGTCAGATCCTAGGGAATAGATGCAAGAGAGATCTTTGGCAGGAGAAGCTTCCTCCTTAGACCAGGCAGAGCCTTGTGCTTGCCACACTCTCCGTGGTTGCATCCAGGAGCAGCTGGTTCCCTTGCTGGATGCAGGATTCTGGGGACCCAGGGCCCTGGAGAAATCAGGCACTGAATACATGGATGTATCTGGAAGTGAATCAATCCAAGAAAACACAGGCCAGGGAGGTCTTTTTTTTTTCTCCCCTGTCAAGAGAGAAGAATTCCAGTTGAGGTTTCTTTCTAGGAGAATTTGTCCTCTGCACTTTAGGGAGGCTGCTATGGCTTATATCTAGATGTCCCCCCAAAGCCTCATGAGCTCATAGGTAGGGTTTTTCAGAGCTGGTCAGATCTAGAGTGTGTGATACTGTAATTAAAGGTGCATAATACTAAGTTAGTCCACTGATTGGTTTCGCGTTGTTCTGGGAAGGTCCATCTTTGATATGGGTGGCCCCACTCAAAAGGCTTGTAGTCTGGATGGGATACAGGGAAAAGGGAGGCTGTGTCTCCTGCCTGCTATGCCATGAACTGTTTCTCCTCTGTGATGCCCCTCTGCTGTGCCACCTTGCCTGGGGCCAGCTGACCAGGGACTGAAACCTCTATAAACTGTGAGCCAAAATATATCTTTTCTCCTTTAATTTTGGGTATTGGGTATTTTGTCTCAGAAAAGTAACTGAGACAGAGGTTGACAGTGGGAAGAGACGAGACGGCAAGGACATCTCTAAGCCGAATCCTAAACCTCACCCTTGTCCTCATCCTATACTGAAGGAAACACAGCAGAGGCCTCTGAGCTGTGGTGAGCGAGCCTGTGGGAACAGCCTGGATCTGACTCTGGGAAACTGCTTGTTTCTGGGATGGGACATGGTGTGTGTGGGGCATTGCAGCTACATCTAGTGGGAGTGGGTGCTGTAGAACACAACCTGTGTCTGGGGAACAGTTTGGAGCCAGCTGAAGGCAGACGTTAATTTCTGTCATCCATAGATTTCCTTGTTTGAAATGGAGGAGATGAGTGATTTCACATGCTTGCTCATTTTCCTGTCAGTGACATTTGCCCTACACAGAGATAGACTGGGCCTGAGGCTGTTCTGCCCTGTGAAGGCCAGAGACCCAACTGTGAATTGGCTCAGGCTCGTGAACAAGTTCTTTGAATGATGGACTTCTGATGGGCCTCTGGAGCTTAATCTTGTACCAAGGGCAAGATGCGGGCTCTGCACCCAGGACAGTAGCTTTCCCACACCGTGAGCCCCTGCATCTCCCAACAGGACTGCTTGCCAATACATCTGACTGTGGCTATCTCCATCATCTGTGGCTCTAGACTCTGACTGTTGGCAAGGGCTCTTTTCTTTACAGAAATTGAGATTAGAGATGAAGATAAATGTTGCTCACTGCAGGAACTGTGTTCTCCAGGGCTCATGCCTGCCAGAGCCAGCACGTTGGCCTGTTCTGTGATTTCTGTGGAACCTCCTTTGGTGGCTCTGTTTCTCGCTGAGCCCCTGTCTGTGACGGGAAGATACGGTGGCCTCCTGTTGTTGATGACCTCCGAGGTGTGACTGCTATGTGCTATGCTGAGTTCTGGGATTTGCAATGACTTCGAGGATGTGACTGCATCAGGCAGGTCCTGTAACCAGCCCTGGTGTCGGATGCGTCAGCAGTGGTTTTCCTTCCTTTTGTCCAGGGTGGGGCTGGAATTTTATCCATTTGTCTGATGAAACAGTGTATCATGCCCAAGGGGGCTCTCATTTTTTGTGAGGTGCATTTGGCTCACACTCAGGCCTCTGGAAGGTGCAGCCTTTCCCTGTGTTCTGTGGGACTCTGAAGTAAATGAAAGTGTTCTTGGGGACACAGCACAGGGTGTCCCCAGCACGTAGGCTCAGGCAAGTGCATATGGTGCTGTCCTCCAAGGATGTAACCTCTTCTCCACTGTGACTGTGGCTGCTACTTCATCCTTCTGGGATGAATCATAATTGAGTGGTAATTGCAAGACTTCTTAATTTATGTCAGTGATGACCTGAATTCCCACAAACCCTGAACATTTCATTGTGTGTATTTCTACTTGTCTGGAAACGTCTATTTACAAATGCCACAAAGACTTTAGTACAAATTTAACACAAGCATGATGAGCAAGTGCTTTTTAGAAAGGGCTTTGAGCAGTCTCTGCTAACGCATAGATTAATGTAAATCCGTGGGATAATTGGAGAGACCCCCTTGTGAAGCAGAGGAAATGCCTTCAGAAACCCTACTGGTTTTACCAACACGGTTTTACCTTAATTATCCAGGTCGTTGAGTGCCCAGCAGCTGGGTATAAAACAGGCCTTTCTCTTGTTTCCTGCTCAGAATTGTGGGGTGACAGGGAAAATGCCAACCCCAGTCAGTGTGTGACCAAGGCAGCTAACCTGATGGTTTAGTCCCTTGATGGCAAGACACTGCCACCCGCAGGGGCACATGGAGTGGCTGAAGAACATGACCTTCCGAAGCACCTTCCTTTAAAACTTACCAGGTTAAAAATTGATGAAAACAGAGCTGGGGTGTAGAGTGTGCTTAGTATGTGAGGTGTGCTGGGTTCAATCCCCAGCACCAAAACAAATTATGGATGTAATGCACATGTCTCATAAAGTGAAAAGAGCACACCCGTGCAGATTACAGGGCAAGCATGCCCGCCATGGGCCCCGTCAAGGGGCTGTGTTGACAGTGCAGTGAGTGCCCTAGACTGCTGACGTCCAGCAGAAACATAACTCCAGGCACGTACCAAATTTTAAACTTGCTAGTTGCCAGAATTTTAAAAATGTACATCAACGGGTGAAATCACATTTGTTAATATGTTTTATTTAAGCCATCATATTATAAATGTCATCTCATTTGCAATCATAAAAATAACAATAAAATATTTTCTTTTTCGTCATAAATCTTAAAGTCCCATGTGTTACAGGCTTGCAGGGACAACCTGGGTCAGGGATCCTTTTCGAACGACTGGTTGCAGACCTGTCCCTCTGCACAGTTGGTCTTCAGAGCACATGTACCTTCCTCTGCCTGTCAGCATGGATGGGGGACTTCTGTGTTTGTCCACACAATTTCCCTCACTCCTTTTGATGGCTGCACAGCACAGAGACCACAGAGTGCAGCCAGATGCATAACTGTCACTGTGCACTGGCCCACACACACGCACACACACACACGCACACACTCACACACTCACACACTGTCTCTGCCTGTGTGTTGCTGATTGGCTCCATGGCAGCACAAGGCCATGAACATTGGTGGATATAGTGGATAAAGGAACTTAGAAGCTACCTTTGATAGATCTGCTAGATGGTTTGCCCTAGTCTGCTTGACTGTCATAGCAAATAGCACATGATGGAGGCTCACATAGCATGCATGTGTATCTCAGGATCCTGGGTGCCAGAGGCACACTGAGCAGGTTCCTGATGAGGAATGCCTCTCTGGCTTATGACACTGTCTTCCCACCGTGTCCTCCTGTGCTGGAGACTGGTTTGGTGGGTCAGGGGCCACTCTCCCACCCTCACTTAACCTTCATTTCTCCTCATTCCAAGTATAGCTTTGCTGGAGAGCAGCGTTTGTGAAGTTCAGGGCAGATGGTTCCCACACAGTGCTGTCTCCTAAGACAGAGCTCTGTGGTGCCACAACCACCTTCCCTACCACCTGCCTCAAGGGCCTCCATGTACTCTCCCTCCCTGGCTCTTCCAGTCACTGGCAGGAAATATTTGTGTCTGGACCACTTTTCTTAATCCTGTCTTTTGTAAAATTCATTGCACAGCCTGTGAGTTCTCTCTGCTTCCTTTTAAAATGTTTTATCTATTTTTTTTGTTTTGCTTTTAATTAACAAGTGATAATTATGTATGATGGAAGTACAGTATGACGTTTGGATGTGTGCACACACATTGTAAAGTGATCAAATCAGGCTAATTAACATATCTATCACCTCACCCACTTATTTCTCTGTGGTGAGCATGTTTAAAATCCACTCTTAGCAATTTTGTTTGCTTGTTTCTTTTGATTGACAAATAGTAATTGTGTATAGTTATGGGATACACTGCAATGCTTTGATCTATGTGTACATTAAAGATGGATACAGTCGTGCTAATTAACATATCCATCACCTCACCAGTTTTCCATATTTTTGTGGTGAAAATGTTAAAAGTGTATTCTTCTAGCACTTTTGAAGTATGCATTGTTAACTGACGACCATGAAGAGTGAATAGATCATTAAAATATAGCTTGTCAGCCTAAGTCTTTGTGCCCTTTGGCCAACATCTCTCTCCTCCCCACCCCTCCTTCTTGGTTTTTTCCTTTTTGAAGGACCCAGTGGAATCTCCTTTGTACCAGAATGAAAATTATTGAAGACATCAAAAAGCTTACCAAGATATATTCGCTTGCATTAAAACTTTGTTTAAAAGAACAACCGTTTAGAGATGAATTACGTTTTTCTTTGAGAGGTCATAGAATGTTTTAAAGAAGCATTTTATAGCCCTTTTTCAATCTAGATATGAAAATATGTATGGAGAACTTCATTTTTGTGGTACTAGGGATTGTACCTAGATAGTGCTGGCTGCATCTCTAGGCGTTTTTGACATTTTTATTTTGAGACAGGGTCTTGCTAAGTTGTCTGAGGTGTGTGCCAGCCTGTAATTCTTCTGCCTCAGCCTTCTGAGTAGCTGGGATTACAGGTGTGCACCACCACACTTGATTGGCCAGTCATTTTCATTTTGCTTTTTATCATTGAGTAGTCTTTACATATGAGTAAGTCATATATCTGTTAAGAATTTCTAAGATTTATATCAACACTTCATATTGTGGATCCTTAAGAGAAACCGAGGCACCAGCTAAGATTGCAGGAGTTTGTTTGGCCTGATGAGAGCTGCAGCTCAGGAAACAGTCCCTGTTTCACAGAGTCGACTGTCAAGGTAAAACCATGGTGGTGGGGGTGAGCTTAGATTGGTGCAGGCAGCAAGCAATCTGCGAGGAGGGTTGGTGTCACCCCAAGAATGCACTGGGAGAGGGATCAAGAGCAGAGACCCTTGAGAAGGGAAGGCAGGGGGCCAGCTGACTGGCACCTGTGGAACTGGGATAAACACGACAGTTCTACAGGTCAACTGCAGGGTGTGGTTTAAACCCTGGGGATTTGCATGTGTGCTGGTGGGGATCAATGGTGCAGTGCACAGGGTTCTAAGTTTATTAGGGGGTAGATACAGGTGAGCCTGGTGCTGTATGTCCTCTTGGCCGATATCTCAGTGTACCTCAGTCTGTCTCTGTTTGATTTTAATGCTTTCACAGTATTTATCTTTAAAAAGTATTACATTGCCTGATGGAATACCAGTACTGCTAATATTGCTAAGTTTGTGGATGTATTAACCTAGTTAGACATTAACATTTTGGGTTCATGTTGTTTCTTTATGTTTTCCCCATTATTGCCATTAGCATTTTTTTCTTAATATTTTTGAGTGGTTTTAATGATGAGGTTTGATTGCTAATGATACTTGTAGGAGAATAAAGAACTTAAAACAATTGGTATTCTCTCAGGATTTCAAAGTTATTTTAATTGCTTAACACTGAGAACGGTGGATGGACATAGGAAATGTGTGGGTGTGCTGCCTTGAGACCTAGCTCTGTGCCTGGAGCAGTGGTGTTCTCAGCCTGCTCTGAGGGAGGCATCAGGTGTGTGGCAGCTCGGGCTGTGGAGCTTGTGGGAGTGCCAAGACCCCTGGTGCAGGGACAGCAGAATCAGTGCTAGCTGGTGCTTTTGATGAACACTTAAACAGCAAGCTGAGCTAGTCCTCGTGGACTAATATCTAGAATATATGCAAAACTCAAAAACATTAGACCCCTCAAAATAAAAGACCCAATCAAAAATTAAGCAACTGAAATGAATAGATACTTCACAGAAGGAAAAGTACAAATGGTCAATAAATACATGAAAAAACATGTTCAGTATCATTGGCCATTAGAGAAATGCAAATTAAAACAGCACTGTGATTTCCACCTTACTCCAGAAAGAATGGCCATCATCACAGAATCAAACAATAACAAATGTTGGAGTGGTTGCCTAGGAAAAAGGAACCCCTCTACACTGTTGGTGAGAGTGTAAACTAATCCAACCATTGTGGAAATCAATATGGTGATTACTGAAAAAATTAAAGTCAGAAATTCCATTGGATCCAGCTGTTTTCCTTCTAGGTATTTTCCTTAAAAAGTTAAAGACATCATATTACAGTGATACATCCAATCCCATGTTTATAGTAGCACAGGTCATAATAGCTAAATCTTGGATGCAGCCTGTATGTCCATGTAGTGTTAATATGCCATAGAATACTACTCTGCCATAAAAAGAATAAATCTGAACCATTTGTAGGAAAATAGATGCACCTTGAGACCGTAACTTTAAGTAAAATAAACCAGACACGCAAGCTTAAGTGTCACATGGTTTCTGTTATATCAGAAACCCAAAACTTGAATAAAGAGAAAAATAAAAAATAGGTAATAGAAAACAGAAAGATGGATC
Organism: Dasyprocta punctata; assembly: GCA_004363535.1. Taxonomy (NCBI): domain Eukaryota; kingdom Metazoa; phylum Chordata; class Mammalia; order Rodentia; family Dasyproctidae; genus Dasyprocta; species Dasyprocta punctata. The sequence continues at coordinate 29,411 of RJWM01013424.1, forward strand.
TTACAAATGGGAAGGGAATCAAGAGATGGAAGGAGGGGAAGGGAATGAGAAAGAATTGAGAATTAAAAAGAATTATGTACATGCACTAACTCCCCATAGGGCATGTAATCATTATGTACTGTGAACATGTACTAATAAAGATAAAAACTGGAAAAAAATTAAAAATATAGCACTGCCCAAGCATCCACACCTCACCCATTTGCAGACCCCCAAGACTGTTGCTATGGGAACCATAACTTCATTTCTTGACATAAGTTTCTTAAGATTTTCTCCAGAAATAATTATTTAACCCAAGGCTTGTGCTGTAATTTTTGTTTCTTTTGTTAAAAATGAAAAGTTGAGTGCATTCTGGAGATAGTGTCCCTGTTGGTCAGAAGTCGGACAATGCAAGCTCTGTTCCTCGGAATGCACCGCTCTTGGTGTCTGTGCAGGATTCCGGCTCAGCTCTTTCAAACCATGGGCTTCAGACTGTCTGACACTGAATCTACATTATGTTAGCAAATACTCTGCCTCACTAGACTCTGGTTGTTTATGAATGCCTGAATACTGAGAGACTGATGTCATGAGTCAAAATTTTGAGGTTAACCATCCTCAGTTATTTTTCTTATTTAATTATTAAATTTGGTATCAACTGGCCCTATGTACTGGTTAATTTTAAAATTCAATGAAATATTTATGATTTCTTGATAGAATAATAAGTGTTTAAAAACAAATGTGGGTTAAATTATTGTTATGGAAAATTCATTGAGACGCTGGCGGCCTCACCCCTCATCCCTGAGCACTCCTGGGTGCCTTAGCTTTGTCTCTAGGGATGCTCTTTACTTACTGTGCTGTTTCTGTGTGCAACTTACTTGTCTCTAAGCCCATTCCTGCCATACAACTTTCAAAGACACAGGCGTGTCATGTAGACCGTGTGTCTGTCCAAGTCCTCGTTTTCAGGTGACCAGAAGTAAGAGACCCTAGAGAGTCACAGTGTGGGTGATGGGCTGGCAGCCTAAAGATTAGGCCTGTAGCACCCTTGGCAGGTTGGGTATTGTGTGATTCACAAGCTGCTTCACAAGCTGCAAAGCAAAAGGAACCTACTTTCTAGAAAATCACTTTACAGTGGAAGGATAATTTGGCTTGTGTGTCTCCTGTAGCCCCTTTCTCCCAAGATACCCCTGATATCCATACCTGGCCCTGTGCTCTGCTGCTGAGCACTGTGACACCTAGGAGACTTCTGCTCACTCCTGAGTGCCATAGAAGGCAGTTCGTCTCCACTCTGTTCCCTTGGAAACTTGGTTAAAGGAGTTAAAACACAAGCTAACGTCTCTTTGGTGTGTCTTGGTTTAGTCTTTTGTTTCTGTGGTTTAGCAGTAATTCTGCAGTATCATGTACCTGGGGAAATACCGGGTCTGACTGTTTTCTGAGTCTTAAAAGCTGGGTGGAAAAGACAAACGTACAATAGTTTACTTGACATTTTGTGTATGGAAAAGACTTTATCATTTTATCCTGCTACAGCAGTCTTCAAGCAGAGGTGCTCATGTTGTGGTGGTATACCAAGATTTCTTATAGAGTCCATGTTAGACAGTTTTAAGATTATGTATTTATTGGTGCTAGTGAGGATTGAACCCAGGGCCTCCACACTGAGCTATATCGTCAGCCCATTTATATTTCTTATTCTTTGTTTGTGCTCTGTTGTCTCACCACAGAGCTCTCTGTGATGTGGCCCAGATGCTGTGGGGACTCTGAGCAGGGGAGTCAGAAGGGTGCTATGCTATTCACAAAGTTGGTGACTAATGAGTGTCTAAGTCTTGTTTTTGGCTTTTGGTTTCCTGCTGTTTACATAATTGAAAGAAGGTCTCATAGAACGACCAGAGCATTTCTGATGGAGGTTACGCAGTGGCTTCTGAAGGGACCTGTGGGCTAAGGGATGCGTTGTGATGGAAGGCATGTGGCCATCCACATGCTGGTGCAGCCTGAGTCTCTGTTCTGAGGCTGAAGCAGCCATGAACCCAGCTCAGCTTTCTGTGGCGAGAAAATGAGGATGCTTTTGAGAAACCATATACCTTGTCTGAGTTTTTTAGTAGCACTTCCTGAGGCCTGTGAACTCTGGCTTCAGCGTGATTTGTGGGCCTTGTGGCCTCAGATGGGGTAGCTTCTGGGGCTGTTCCCACTGGGGTTGCCGGCCATCTCTGTCCCAGCAGTGCGTAGGGGAGGTGGAGACAGGGTGGTGTCTCTCTGTCCAGTTATAACCAGGAACTGTAGCCTTCTCTTGGGTTTCCTTTTCTTTCTTGCTCCTTTTCTGTTACTGAAGTAGCCACAGGACCTGACTGCAGGTGGACAGATCCATAGGCTCTCGGGCAGCCAAGTCCCTTGAGATGGCTGAGCCTTAGCGGCTGACCCTTCACGCCTACTTCCCTAGCTGGTCCCCATGCAGCACTGTAGGTCTCAGAGATGGCACCAGCCTCCAACGCCTCTCCCGCCCTTCTCTTTTCTGTTCCTCCACTCATTGTTCGTGTTTTCTATTTTGCTGCAATAGCAACACCCTAAGTTCCCGGGAACCAGTTTCCTGCAAGTGATCAAAACCTTTGATGAACCAGGTTGCACTCGAGCTGAGCAGGGGAGGCTGCTTCCAAACATTTCTGAGTTTCTTGCCTTTTTGATGCCCATGCTTATTTGGAAGGAGACAGAGCTGTAAGGGTAGCAGGGAAGTCCTCCTGTGTGATCAGAGGAAGTGGCTGGGACCCTTATGTTTACACAGTTGCCAAGGTCACACCTCAGTGACCCACCCAGACACACTGTACCCCTGGCAGCTTCCCAGCCAGCTGAGCTAATAGTGCAGCTTAGCTCACAGCACCACAGGCATGAGGGAAAGCCTGGGTCTTCCCTTCCCTTCCTGAGAGGCTGTGGAGAATAGAAGAATTGAAGGAGTAAAGATCACCTCCAGCGTGGAATGGGAGAACCTGGAGGGCCTTGGACTGGAGGAGGCCTTGGAGAATGAGTGGGGAGAGGGGACCAGGTGAAATGGAAGCCCAAGTGGGAGGTCAGGGAAGGAGAAGGCTCAACTCAGCTGGGATGTAGAGGCACAGTGTTGGCTGGGACTGTGAAGCCAGAATGAAAAGCATTTCGTTAATTCTGCAACCTTGAACTGTCTCCAATTCTCTGGCCCTCAAAGGCACAGAAATAAATCTCTCATATTTCCATATGAGTTTTCAGTTATGGAGAATTTCTCATAAATGCTGGTGCATAAAGATCTAAGTGCCTCTCCAGGATAGTCCAGCCTGGAGAAAGGTAAGAGTAGGTGGCTTTGATGGTACGTTTATCCTAGTTCCCAGTTCATCACCATGGACTTCTTGCTTTCATGAAGTGGCATCTGGCCTATGCTGACATCTCCCAAAGCCACTCTTTGTCCTGCTGTTTCTTATCCCACGTTCACTTGACATGTGTTTTTGAACCGCTTTTTGTTATTATTAGTATTGGGTTTGTAATTATTTTTGCTTTATTTTATTCCCCAGTTTTCAAAGGAATATAAACACATTGTAGAAAGTTTTTAGAGTAGAGGGAAGAAATGGATAATTGATCTCAAGCCAGCCACATGACTCTAACTGCTATTGGTGCTTGAGTGAATGAACTCTTTTGTTTCCTGTTCCATGAGTTGCTCGATGGCTGACTTGTTACCTGCGTGAGAAAGCAGGAGCACCTGGACTTACCAGGTGAACAATTTAAACAGGGAATGCTTTTTAAAAAGATAGTGAAAATCCTAAAGATAACTCATGGTTAAATGCCTTTAACCTCTGAATTCTGCATGCCAGCCACCATGGTGGCTAAGAGTCTGTGGACAGACAGATGTCTGTGTGTAGGTCCAACGTGAACAACCTCGTGCATTGCAGTGCCCTGCTGTTGGTGGGTGTTCCACTTACCATGCCAAATAGATCTATTTTTAGGTGTGTGCATGAAAAATTACTCCTTTATTCCTTTAAAAAACTTTTCTATTTGGAAATAATTTCAGACTTAAGAAAAATTTCAAGACAAGAATGGTTAGGACACTTGTGCCTTTAATTCCTGCTCATGACGGTCACCATGCTTGTGTCTGCAGTGACCACCCTGCCCTCAGTGGCTGGCACCTCCCCACTCACTGTGTCATTGGAACTCTTTCATTATCTCTCCTTTCTCCACAAACCTCCTTTTCCCTAAGCCTTAAAAGAGCAGGTTGCAGACATCCCTGGGTTGTGCCTCTGTAAGCCTTGAACGTATCTCCTAGGAGGAAGGGTGCTCGCCCACCCTCAAGGCTCATCATCCAGCTGAGCAGTATGCAACCGACCACCATTCTCCACCTTGTCACAGCTGTGTCTTCTGTGCCCTTTTCTTCTCTTTTGTGCAGAGTTCGATTGAGGACCAGATTTTGCATTCGGTTCCCCTTTCTGTGCCCCCTAGTTCCCTGCCTGTATTTGCATGGTATGCTTTTGTGTGAACGTGTCACAGTGCCAGGAACATTTTCCTGTGTGGGGCTCCTGGGTTCTTTCTGATTGCTCTGCAGAGCAAGGGTGTTGGCACAGTCATCCTCATGTTCTTTCTGTGAATCCTTGCTACAGAGGCACATTTAGTACTTGGAGTTGCTCAATCAGTGGGTACCGTTCATGATTTTATAGGTCTTGTATTCACCAACTTGAGATTTATTTATGTTGCATTTTCCACTACAGTAAAGAATTGCCATGCCATTGTTTTAATTAAGATTCCATGATTATTGGAAAGTTTGAACATACTTAGCTAATTTGAACAAATATTTGTGTTTATATAATAGACTTTATTTATAAGTCACCTTTTCATAGTCTTTGCCCATTTTAATTTGCTTTTATTTTCTTTTTCTTACTAAAGTATTTCCAGCTGGTTTTCAACTGATCTCTTGGATTTTCTGAGAGATAAACCATGAAAAAGTGCCAGTATTATTTTTCCCTTCCTAACATTTATACTCCTATTTTTATCTTATCTCAGAACTTAAAATGTATAACACAGTGTTGAGTACTGAATTAACCATGGGTACCTTTTCACTTTTGACTCAAATAAAATGGGAAAGAGTCTACAGTTTCATCACACAGTGTGATTGCTTGCCATAGTGCTAAGGTGAATAACCTTTCATTAAATTAGAACTTCCTTTCATGTTAGCTAACAAATTAACTGTAAAATCAAGCATTCTGTGGGCTGCTACCTTACTTGTTGGAATGGTTTCCTCCTTCTTTCATGAGTTTTGAGTGAATTATTAACTAATTTCCAATTGAACCACCGTTTCGTTTTGTACTCAGGATGTATTATTTTCATACACAACTGGACTGTGTTCGCTGATGCTTATCAATGGGTTATGCATTTTTGTTTCGAGGTGCAATGTGTCTAAGTTCAGCAGATCTCAATTCTGCTTCTCTGTTTGTCCCTGCCTGATGAGAACTTCAGCATATCCCGTCTTCTCCCTCACCTCCTGTGAGGAGACAGGAGTTGCCATTGTGGACTGATCCAGTTAACCTTGTATTATGTGCCTGCGGTGATTTTGACTCAGTTGTATTCTTTCTTACCCTGGCATGGACTCGCCTTCCCCTGTCTTCTTAGGAACTTTCATCCATGTTTCATTTTGCTGGCGTCTGTCTGCAGAACCTCCTTGTTAACATCTGTGGGTGGGCCAACTTTCAGAATCCTGGAGTCTAAAAATATGTCATTCCCACGTGAAATCTAATTTTACTGAGCACTGGAACCTCACTTCACAGCCATTCCCCTCAAAGCTGTGGTCACCTGTAGGCACCTAGGGAAGGCCCCCCCCACCTTGTTCTCTGAGGACTCCAGCTCCCTCCTTTCCCACCACATCTCTTTGGCAGAGCTGTGCCTGAGCTGAGCTTGGCACTGTCCTCTGCTCTTGGTGCTACTGGATCCACTGGTCCGGACTGCTCTCCTTCCTGCAGTTTTGGGACTTTTTCTCTGTTGCTTCTTCACTTTCTTGCCTGCTTTCTCTGGTTTTCCTCTGAGGCTCCTACCTGCTGAACCTAGACACACGCCACCCTTGGGACCTCCTGTGTGGCTTCTTCTCCTTCCCTTAGTATCTATGGTCTTTCCATTTGTGCAACTGGATGGAATCGTTGGCCAGGCTTTGCTGCTTGCTGGTTTTCTCTTCAACTGTGCTTTTCATTCCTAGCCAGTTCCTGGATGTTGCTCACAACCTGGCCTCTCTGTGTGGCTCCCCAGTGCCACGGTCCCCTGCCTTCCTTTTTGACATCATTGGCCTGGTCGTGGTGCCATTTTTAACCACAAGAGTTAGCTCCACTGGCTCCTGTGGGGTTCATGGGGACTGCTCATAGGGACAGTGTGGCTTTCATTCCTCAGGGATGCCAGGCAATGCTTTGCTTCTGCCCCATGCATTGCTTTAGCTGGCTCAGGAGATGAAGCTGGAATCCTGTGACTGCCCTGCCCTTGTACTGCTATGAAGAGGTCCAGTCTGTCTGCTCTCATGACCTCCTACCATGTAGCTCCTGAGTCCTGCTGCTGTGTCCTGGATGCTCTCATCAACACTGAGTTGGTGGGTACTGAGCTGCTCCCCAGGAAAGACAGGAAGACAAGCCTCCACTCAGTGTCTTCTCCCATCAGTGGGTGACCTTGCTCTTGTTAAGGACACTGAAGCAACATTTGTTGTTGATTCACTGACTCTGAACTCACAGCTGCAGCTCCACAATGAGGCTAAATGAAGCTTCTCTGCATTTCTGCGAGTCATACGTCACCATGCGCTGGGGACTGAAGCTCAACTTGGCTCCCTGCTCAGCTGTTCTGAGCAGGGACAACATTGAGGGGCACAAGTGCTATGATGTGACTCTGAGTGGAGCTTAGGACAATGCCCATAGCACCAGGCTTGAGGCAGAAAGCCAGGACATCACCTAGGTAAAGCCCGCATGTCCTTCCACACACCGGAAGAAGGTCACTGTGGTGCAAACCTCAGCTGCAGACCACACCCTGCTACCAGGACACTATCCTGTCCTGTGCTTATAGAGTTCACTTCCACTGAAGCATAAAGCATCACTTCCTTCTGCAGGAATATCCAGGATCGCTGCCTTCCATTTTTATTGAGGGAGATTTTCATGTGACAAGATGAACAGGTACTAAATGTCAGTTCCGGTAGTGCAGACAGTTGCATGTGACCATCCATTACAGGGTGAAGAAAACCCCAGCTGCCTGCAAACTCCTCAGTACCCTTCCTAGTAAATGCCCCACCCAGGTCCTAGAACTCATGACTTTCAGACTTCTGTCAGAGTAATTTTGCCTGTTCTTCAAAGCAGGAAAGAAAAACCTGTATATAGAATATATTTTTTAAAGTTTGCTTTTTTTCAACCAATATAATGTTTTTGAAATTTGCTAATTTGTCTTAATTATTTTCTCCCCACCAAGACACAATACTCAATGCCACAACCCTTAAGAGAGGTTTACTTTTGCCCATAGTTTGTAGAGGTTTCAGTCCATAGTCAGCTAGCTCCAAGACAGAGTGGGCTCCATGGCAGGGGAGAGCTGTTCATGGCAGAGCAGGCAGGAAGCAGAAAGAGAGATCAAGGGAGCAGAGGGAGATGACCCTTTCAGGCCACACATTCAGGCACCCACCTTTTCCACCCAAGCTTAGCCTCCCAGATCACACTGGACTAATCCACTGATGAGTGTTACACACCAATCATCCAGTACGTCCCCAAAGCCCTACCTATCAGAGCATGAGACTTTGGGGTACATTTAGATATAAACGCTAACAATAATATTGCTGACTGGTATTCCAGAGAGTGAATTTAGAACATACCACCATTTGCTTGCCCATCTTCTGTTTGATGGAATTCTGCTTGTTGCTAATTGTGCTGTTGAAAATAAGGCTGTAATAAGTATCCTTCCACAAGTCTCTTTGTGGACATGTTTTTCTTTCTCTTGGTAAATACAAAGGAGTAGAACTGCCAGGCCGTCATTGTGGATGTTGAAAGTGGTATCTGTTTAGAAACTGGCCAGCAGCCTTCTACTACTTATGTTCCCATGCAGACAGGAGTGTGCACATGCTTCACATTGCACCAGGGTCTGAGGCGTGAGTCTGTTTTACTTTTGCTTTCCTAAGGGTTCCTCGGTGTCTCCCGGAGGTTGCTTGCATTCAGTCTCTTGTTAGCTCTTGGACTCCTCATTGATTCCAACACCATGTTTGAGTGTGCCCAGGTGTGAGCGTGTGGTGGACACTTGCTTCTTGTTGCCCTGATGGAAGATGTTTACTGATAGGCTTTCCACTCTTGCAGCATCTTGCTCCCACAGGTGGCATTGGGTTTGCCTTGTTGTGGGTCTGCTGGTGTTCCCCAAGGAAGGACGTGTGTCCAGGGCATGACCAATAGGCTCTGTCCATGTGTCCCACAGCTCTGCCTGCTGCTGTGCCCACCCTGTCCAGCATGTTGAGGTGTGACAGTGTGCATCCTGTGTGCGGGGCCTGCGGGACTGAGGAAGAGGAGCAGAGAGGGTTTAGAGGTGACAGCAGGGAAAGGTCTGCACATCCGTTGCCATCTAGGAGCTGGAAGATAGGACCGAGTCAGCTGTGCAAAGGCCCTTGTTCTGCGTGGTGGCCAAACACACACGTACCCCTAACCCTGCATGTTCTGCAGATGTGCATCCTGCTAATGATATGTAGCAAGCAGGTGACACTAACTGGGGCTCACTGGGGTCATAGTAGGGCTTAGCCCCATGGCTGCTCAGTGGAGACATCCTGACCTGCGTTCAGTATCGCCCATGGCAGGGACCAGCAGATGTGGTCTTTGTTCTCATGACACACTCAGATCACTATGTAAGCCAGGTGATATGTGACTGTCACCCAGGGACCAGCCAGGCACTGGCTCTGGAGTGGAGGGGCTGCTGACTGCTGAGGACAGAGACCTTCTCCCTACTGGGCAGGGCTTGGAGACCTGTTGCCGTTGACCTGAGGTAGACATGACAGGGACCTTGGGAGGGGGCCTGTGGGCTCCTAGTACATGTGTGTGTACATAGGTGCTTGTTTTGTGTGTGATGTATGTGTGTTTGTATGCATGTGTGCACATGTATGTACATATGTGTGTGGGTAGGCATGCTGTGGGCATGGATATGGGTATGTTTGTGTATCTGTGAGTGTGCATATGTATCTGTATGCATCCGTGTGTGCACACATGTGTTTTGGAGGGGGCTGTGGCCTTTGCTGGAAGGAGACTGGCATCCAGAGCTCCCTCCCTCATCATGTTCTCTCCCCGCCTGTTGTAGATAGTGCCCCTTCCTCCTGTGGGTGCTGCGTCTCCCCAGTGCCTCTCACCCTCTGCTGTGCTGTCCTGTGCTCTGGTTCATTCAGCCTGCTCAGAGTTTGATTGGTTGCTCACTGAAAGCGTCCTTGCACTCTCCCAGGTGGGGTCTCAGGCCTGCAGGTGGAAGTTGGACCTGGCCTCAGAGTCTGGAAGTCCTGTGTGGTCCCCATGCCATTAGCAGAGCCTTTGCCCCTTATCAGCATTGTGGCTACAGCATCCTTCTGCTTTTTGCTTCTGTCACCACTGCCACCCGTGGTTCCTCTGTCCAGGGCCCTTGGCCTGCACTTCATCTGATTCTTAACCTGGAGCTCAGTGTCACCTTTAATCTTGTCATTTCTTCTTACAATGATGATGTTTTCTTTTCTTTTAAAGAGGCTAAAACCAAGGAAAATAAAACAGAATAAAACCAATCAAAATAAACCAGTGTAAGTGATACAGGACTTCAAAACCTTACAAAACCAACAATAGTTACCATAATGCCTTTTGTTGTCTTCAAGTAGCTGCAGTTACCTTCGGACATAATAAAAATCCAACAGAACAAAATAGAATAGAAACAATAAAAACAAAACAATGAATGCAATAAAGGACTTCAAAACTAGCCAATAGTAAATACAAAATGGCTACCATAATATGTCTTGCTGTCTTTTAAATAGCTGCTCATGCCATCAGATTTAACATAATCAAATAAAACAAAAGAGAATAAAACCCAACCCAACAAAGCAATGAAAATGATATGGTTTCCAGGCAGGGATCACCTCCTGGTGAGGCCTGTTTTTTTTCCCTCCACAGTCCGTGAATGGTGCTGACTCACAGAGAGAGGCTTGGCTGTGGCTGTCCCCACTCTGGCAGCAGCCCACGCATGGTGCTGGCTTCCAGGCAGGGACCACCTCCCAGTGAGACCTCGCTCTCTCCCTCCACAGTCTGCGAATGGTGCTGCCTCACAGAGAGAGGCTTGAGTGTGGCTGTCCCCACTCTGGCAACAGCATGAGCATGGTACTGGTTTCCAGGCAGGGAGTACCTCCCAGTGAGGCCTGGTTCTCTCCCTCGACAGTCTCTGAACGGCGCTGACTCACAGAGAGAGGCTTGGGTGTGGCTGTCCCTACTCTGGCAGCAGCCTGTGCATGGTGCTGGTGTCCAGGTGGGGATCACCTCCTGGTGATGATGTTTTTTTAATGTTGTAGTTATTTCTACTGGGGCTCTACCACTTTGCTCTTGGCCCCAAACCCTGCATCTAGTTAATTTAAATATATTATTTTGTGATGTTGTGGGTGGAACTCTGGGCCTCACCCTTGCTGGGCAGGTGATCACCACTGAGCTCTTTCATGGGCTCTAATTCATTTTTATAACTCCTGCATGTATAACCTTTTATCCAGTATTGATTTATTTTCTTTTTCTGAATAAATTTTTATTGTGTACATTTGAGGCTTATGGAATGACAGTAAAATAGTCACCACAGGGAAGCAGATTAACATAACCATGTCTTACATAGTTACTTTTTGTGACAAGAAGAGCTAAAACCTTTAACACAAATCTCTCATGCAGAATAACATTACTGACAGTGAAACTGTGAGGCCATCCCTGGCACCTCAGTTCCAGTGCAAGAGTTGCTATGGCTGGGGCCTGGTGGTTGCCTGGTAGCTATGGTACCCTGGGACATGGTACCCTGTTGGCCTGGTGTCCTGGGAGCCTGGTGTCCTGGTGTCCTTGGAGCCTGGTGTCCTGGGAGCCTGGTGTTCTGGTGTCCTGGTGTCCTTGGAGCCTGGTGTCCTGGGAACCATGTGTTCTGGTGTCCTGATGTCCTGGGAGCCTGGTGTTCTGGTGTCCTGGGAACCTGGGAGTCTGGTGTCCTGACACCCTGGTGTCCTGGGAGCCTGGTGTCCTGGGAGCCTGGTGGCTGGTGTCCTGGGAGCCTGGTATCCTGAAACCTAATCGCTGGTGGCCTGGTGGTGAACATAAGTGGTGGTGGGAGAAGGCCTGGTTCAGAATAGGAGAAAATGTGTATTCTGCCTTGGCCATTGTGATTCCACTGCACCATGGTGTGGTATCCATGTCTGATGCGAGGCTACCCTGCTCCCTGGGTTAGGCCTGTTTTAGACAGGCCATTGAGTCTGTTTTAGTCTGGTGACTCTGGGATTACTAAGAGGTGTGGTTTTTCCTTTATCTTTTCAGGTGCTAAATCTCCAGTGTATAGATTATCACACAAGGTCAGAGAAAGGTCAGCATGTGGGTGCTCTGTGGTCCTGGAGAGGCCCAGTTACATTGCTCAGCAGTGAGTGTTCTGTCTTCATAGGCAGGAATGGCTTCCTAGGTAGCCACAGACTCCCATAGGACCCTTCACCTCCATGTCCCACCAGGGACACAAGAAACTATTGACATGGTACTGTTTGTTCTGCAATTTCCTGTTGTGTTCACTGTTGTGAGGAGGTTGAGGCTGCCCTAGCTACCTATACTTTTGTCAGGAAAATTCTAACATGAGATGGTATGAGGGGTAAAAGTTAATTACTTCTTCTCTGTATCCCAAGACACTTGAAACTTCCTGTGATTATTTTTGCTCTAATTTAGCTTTTGACATTCAGAAAGAGCCCTGGTTGTACTCCAAGATCAACTCATCTTCCCTTTGAGAGAGCTTCAGATACCAACTTGAACATTTTGCCAGGATGTGACTTCCCCAAGTGAGCTGCCATTGTCTGAAGGTGGTGGCTATTTCCCTTTCACAGAGCCAGGAGTGATCTGGCCAATTGCGGCACATGGAGACTTGAGACAAGGTAGCTCTGTCTCCCCAGGCTGATTTTTCCCAGCCTCCTCCTGTTTCCTCCAGGTATGTTCTTCCTCCCTGGAAGCCATCCTTAGGCTGAAGCTGTTTCAGATCCACTGAGAGAATGTGTTTGGAGCCCTCAGTGCCTCGTTGACACTCCTTAGAGCCCCAGTATGCCTTGCTTTTTGGAAGGCCTCACTGACACCCCAGCCCGGCCTGATTCTGACTTGATTTTGTGGTTCCCCATTTACCGCAGGTGTTTTGAGTGTCTAGTGTTTGTGATTTGAATTCCCCAAACACTTGTAGTTTCTAAATATCCGGAAGCCTGTCCTGACTGATGACAGTTTCCTGTAGACCACAGCAGGCTAACCTTGTTTGGACTTGATCCCGGTCAGAAACGTAGTAATAGTGTTTCTAGAGGAATCAAAGCTCCATGCAGAGTTTCAGCTTGGACTGTTACTCCTGGTGGATGTCCCCTGCTATTCTTTCCCTGGCAAGCAAGAAAAAGGTGGAGTGCTATACTGTGATAATTTTCTTTGCATATGGTACTTGTCAGTGGCTTTTGAAAACAGCACAGAAGCTGGGCATGGTAATGCCTAAACCCTAAGATGCCCAGGACCATCACCCAGATAGAAGTGTAGCTCACTGAATGAGTTAGGATTTATTTGCTTACAAATACAAGATCCTCAGCTCACAAGTTTTACAGACATAGAAGGTCTTTTAGGATCCTTTGTTGGGAAGCAGAACCTGAGAGCTTGGTGACATCTGAGAGTGGATGCGCTGCAGATACCCAACCTCCCTCTATGAGATCTTCATGCAGGAATTGCAGCCATGTTCCCTCATGGTCATTCCCAGTTGCTCCTGCAGAAGCCACAGGCGACTGTGTAGTGCACACCTCTGGGCTAGTCACTGTAGCCGGAGGATGGGCCACACTAAACGCATGATCTGGACTGTGTGCCTGCCCCAAATGTGGCAAATCCCCTGGGGGTGGTGAGGGAGGTGGTTCACCAAAGGGCAACTGAGGCAGAGCAGGAGTGGCATCAGTGCATGGTGATTTACCATAGTTGGGGTGTGAGTCAGCAAGCCAGGGCACCACCATCTTCCTCTTGTGTGCTTTCTGGTGCATTCAGAGAACCAGTGGTCTATTCAACAGCATTGCTTCCCACACCCATTAAGTGGAAGAGCAGATTTTCCTGGCCAGCCACAATTTCAGATATAACACCTTCCTTTTCAAGAGTTGCATAAACTAGACAGCAAGGTCAGGAGCAAACAGTAAACTAACATTTACTATTTCATGTTGAAAATGACGTGAACCCACAAATGAGTGGAGTTACTGTGTGTGCAGCTGTGTGAGCAGTGTTTCCCTTCAGAATGAATCCTCTAATCACAGTGTACAAACATGCTTTGACTTCAGTCTCCTACTTCAGGCACAGAGCCTCAAATCCTTCTTGGGGTTGAATGTGACTTTCAGTTGGCCACTGCTTGCTGATGATGTGTATCTGTGTTGTCACAGTGGGTGAAGGTGACAATGGTTTCTGTATGCAGTTGACACTGGATGTCACTCCATTCTTACCCTCCTCCGAGTATGGTTCTGGGTCTCCTGTGGTGCTGGGCTACTGTGGTTTTGCCCTGCTGTGGTGTTGGCCTGCCATGGTCACATGCTGTGGTCCTGCTCTGGTGCAGCCCGGGTCTGCTGTGGTCATGGAGCCCCTGTGAAGACTCAGGGGAGCCAGGAGCTGGGGCTCTGGGTGTGGAGTGGTGGTCCCTCTTCCCTCTCCCAGAGATCAGGGCTGCAGATTGGAGGTAGGGCATGGCAGCTGCTGGCTGCACCCAGGATCCCACCATGGGTGAGTCATACCAATGTAGGGCCTGCATTTACCAGTGGACTGGGATGGGTGTTCCTGGCAGCACAGTGTGGGTTCTCCAGGTGGCTACATGGTCGCACCCCGTCAGGCCCTGGTGCATGCCTCTCTGCAGGGTGACAAGGTCAGCACCCTCTCAGAGAGGTCCTGCAGCTTCCAGCCCTGGCGTCTGCACCCATGTGGGCGCCAGCACTGCTCCTCATGTGTTACCTGCTCTGTGTGGTCTCTTGGAAGGACCTTGGGCAGAGCATGTCCAGGAAGGCTCCCTGGCAGGCCACCCTCAGGTCCTTCCTCACAGCTGGAAACTCACTGGTCAGCTTTGGTTGGACTGAGAGCATTCATATTGGTCTGAATTTTTACTGCTAAGAAATATCTGTCTTCAGCAACTTGCTGGGGCAAGTTTGTGTTTCCTCCCTTGTTTCTGTCTCTGTGGCTGTCTGTCTGCTTCAGTCTCCTCTCTCTTTCCCTGTCTGTTTCTCTCTGTGTCAGTCTTTCTGTCTCCCTGCTTCCCTCTTCTTTTTGTTTCTGTCTCTCTGTCCTTCTCTATTCAGTCTCTCTCTCACCCTACCTCCCTTTCCTTTTCTTCTTCCCTCCCTCCTTTTCTCTCTCCCTTCCTGTTTTGCTTATTCTTTGGTGCCCTATTTCACATACCCAGATGCTTTAGGCTCCCCCAGTCTGCCTTTTACATGGCGTGATCCTGTGGAGTCTGAAGTGGTGAGTTGATGATACAGCATCGGGGATGAAACAGAATCATAGAGAAACTGTCTTCTTTTTGTGGTAGGCTAGGATCTATCAGTATGAGTCTGCTTGAATGAAATTGGTGGAAATGGGTGATCTTTTCCTGCTTCCTCAAAGGAGACAGGTGACTGGTTGTCTCACCCTCCCTGGTCCTGTAGGGAGGCATTGGTGAAGAGAGAAGAACCCACCATCCCATGGGTCCTGGGAGCAGCCATCTGCCAGTCTTGGTCTGTCATCTCTTGTCCTCATAGCGGCTGTTGTACAGGACATCCTGCTTGCTCTCCATCTGACTTGCCCAGAGCCCTTGTGTGGATGGTTCTTTGGTTCTTGATGCCTCAGACAAGCCCATAGTCTGAGCCTAATGCTGCAGCTGACGACTTGTGTCAGCCCACCAGTAGCCTTGGTTTGGGCTAGATCTACTGCTGGCCTTTCTACCCTCTGTCCATGATCTGCAGAGACCCCATGTTGGCCCACCACACTCTCTTGTTCTCTCTGTGGAATCTGTGGGCTTAGGGCTGGGGCTATTGAGGTCTTCATTTCTAATCTTTGAAGCCCTCTTCTGTCTTTTAATTCCTCCAATTTCACTGATTTTTGCTACACATGACAATTTAATATTATTCAAATGTGTTTTGTGCTAAAATGCTGTTTTTTATCTTTAGTCATTAATTAAAATATTAAGCAAAATAGAGTAGTTTATCTAGTACACACCATTACACATCATGCTAATGGTAATACAATGATTACAAAACAATTGCAAATGCAAAGTTGTAGATGTCTAATACTCTGATAATTGGATTTTGCATTTAGCTCTTTGCCACCTATTGTTTTTGAAGCACATTCTATAATGAAACTTCATTGCACTGTAAATTGTTTCTCTTTAATCCTTATTTATAAAACATACTGTAGTGTGTCTTCCTAAATTTTGTTTACTAAATTGTATTGCTATTTTCAACAGGATAATCAACTAAAGAAGCATAATTGAGTTTTCTTGTTCAAATCGTTTATCATTGGTTTTTAAAACTGAGGACAGAGGAGGAAGAAAAATAGTTTCCAGTGATTTGTGAATGAATTCCCTCATACTTTGTGTTGATTTTCCCACTGTGCTGACAGGTGTCAGAACTCAGTCTTTGGTGATGCAGTTATGTGACTTAGAAACATGTGTTTGTTTGTGAAAGATGAACTGATCTTTGTTAATACTGATGCCAGGATAAATGTAGATGGGGGCTCTGGATGTAATACCTGTGGGGCAGATAGAAACTTTGAGAGATACCAAGTAGAAGACGCTGTACTATGGTCACCTCCCAGAAGTTCCCTTGTTTCCTTGGTGACACAAGGTGAGAAGGACCTTCCTGATTTTTGCTGAATTGTCCACAGCTGTACCCTCTGCCCCTGTGTGGCGTGGGACCTGCAGCAAGGTGGGGGACATCGCCCCATCCAAACCTTTGAGCCCCCAAGAATATCTAGCTCTGAGAAGTCTCTTCCCTCCTTCACCACAGCTCAGTTTCACTCTTGCTGTCTCTGGAAGAGAGCAAGACATCGCTGGGATTCCACCAGAATCTCCTCACACTGTGAGGTGTGATCAACTTTCGGATGCAACCTGCATCTAGGGAAAGGGTTGAAAATTGACTAGGGACACTGGGCCTCACACTCACGTAAGCTGGCAAATCACTTAAGATTGAGCAAGTTTCAGTCTTTTCCTTTACCTCCCACTAGCCTTGGTGTAGTTGATGCTGGGGTCTTGAAGGGTCATGGATGATGGTGCTTCCAGAGGTTCACTGGAGTCTGTACTGGTTAGTGTTCTGCAGGGAAATGGGGCCAAGTGGATGTGGGCCTGCTCCTGCATCTCTGCTGAGAAAGTGGGAAGGAGAAGGCTTCGTTTTAGAGAATGGGTTCATGTGCCATGGTTGCCAGCAGTTGGAGGCCTGCAAGGTGGTCCCTGGGAAGCACAGAGAGAATTGATGTTGGATTCCAAAGGTCATCTGAAGGCCAAGCCCCCACCTCCTCTGAACCTCACACCAAGATAGGGTGTGCTAACCCCATGGTGTGATGCTCACATGTCAGGCTGTCCTGGGCCTCTGCTTCCTATGATATGCAGGTGTTGTCTTTCAGGATCCCTGGAGGAATGAGGGGTTGAGGAGGAGCTGGGTGCAGGGTTCATGGTAGAGAAGGTGCTGCTTCATTGGAGAAGGGGTTTGCAGAAGGGTTTGTGTTGCTGATGAGATACCCCTGACACTGCAATTAAGTCTATAATCACAGGGTAACGTGCTATAAGCGAGTCACATAGGAACAGATGGAAGTAAATTGACTGTGTGTCTTTGCATTCAGTGTGTCGAGGAGCTTTTGATAAGGATGGGACAACAGATTAGCAATCAGAAGTCAGCAGGAGCTAAGTTTTAAACAGGGTTGTGAAATCAGATCAGAATTATGATGTTCAGCCTTGAAGTGTAGGAAAAGCAGAATTTAAAGCACAATAGTGACTATGCTAACATACCTATTGTAAAATTCCTATTTTAAATGTAATGACTCATTTTAATGGTACTTTTGAGCATGTATTTATGTGTTTAAAAGCTTTAATGTAGGAGCTCCCGGAAATGAGGACCTGGGCAGGGATATGGGAAAATAGAAGCACTGACCTGCATTGCTCTCAGTGGTTATTTCTTGTGCCCACTGTTTCAGAGATGCCTGCAGATGGGCTTGCCTCACTGAATGAGATTTAGAAGAGTTTTACTGGGCCTTAAGGTCATCTGTAGGCATTTTTGTAAGGATGAAATTGTTGGTTTTCTTGGAAAATACAAAAACATAAGCTGATTTAAATCAGACTTAGACATGTCAATGGAGAAATAACTGTAGATTACAGTTTTTATAGATCAATCTTTGTAAAAGACATTGGCAAGATGTTTTCATGGGTAAAGTCTTCATGATCTTTTAGGAATTGATAATTTTATGTTGTCTAAACTGCCCAAGAGTGATGAACATTTCTCTCTTTTAAGGATTGATTCCAAAACTTGGTAAGTATAACAGAAAAGGGGTCATTTCATGTAAGAATGTAGATATGAATTTTCTAACAAAATATGAGCAGTGCGAATCTAGTTAGATGTGAAAAATGAGCAAGGAGGCTTTCCTCTAGAAATGCAATATTATTTCTGGAATAGGATCTCTATTGTAATATTGCATAAAGTGAGCATATTAAAAAGGAATGAAACTCTCACGATTACAGCAGAAGACCTTGAAACAATACAGCACCATTTCCAATTAAATTCTGAGTGAAAGAACTGTGGTGGAAGCTTCCGTGGCCTGAACCAGAATACTTCGAGGATCCTGGGAGTGACAGCAGCGCATGCCGGCACTCGCACATGCCAGAGCCGTGCTGCTGCTCCCTGCTGTTCTGGTTTATGGGAAGATACAGGAGAAGACATTCAGAATCCACAGACTTATTCTCACTGAAAGATGGCAGAGACCATACGGTGTCTGATTGATTAGTGGGACTAGTAGATGAAAATCAGAACTTTATTGTATTGATAAAGGAACAGAAAAATGGATCCCATTATCAGAAACAGCAGGCCCACAAAATACCTTGGAACAAAACAGGAAGCCATATAGTTTATAGGGGGAAAGCCATGGTATCATAGTACTTGGAAAGGGCATAAGACCTGAGAGAGGCACACAACACTTTCTGTAAGAGCAGTGTGCCTGTGTGTGGGTTGCATAATTCCCAGCAGAACCCTTTCCTATGTGGAGCTGCAACAAAGATGGAAAGAGGGGTGTTCATTAGGGATAATAAAGTTACCCTACAAGAATTAATTCACAGAGTGACTCCATAAAGAGTTTACAGGAGACCTGAACCACGATTCTGGTGTGCCAGGAGAAACACCAATGCAGCAGGTGATCAGTCAGTTGTGGGCAGATGCTGTTACATGGGTGGCATGTGCAGGTTAAGAAAATATGGATTATTCAATGACTTTGCTGGGTCAACTGGTTATCCACTGGAGAGAAAATAAAATTAGTGTTTGCAACTCAAGAAGTTTGTAAACATATTAAATATCTAATCATTAAAATAGTTACAGAAATGTTAAAAGAAAATATAATATGATAACCTTTTTAAATTGTAGCATTGAGAAGGTCTTTTTAACCCACAAAATCCATTAAAGCTGTACTTGAGGCCGGGTGTGGTGGCCCATGCCTGTAATCCCAGCACTCAGAGGATGAGGTGGGAGGATCACTGTGAGTTTGAGGCCAGCCTGAGCTACAAAGTGAGCTCAAGGCCAGTCTGAACTGCATAGTGAAATTCTGTCTCAAAAATACAAAAAATAAAAAATAAAAAAAAAGAGATATAATTGATAGATTTGAAATCCTAAGATTGAACCCTCCTGCACTGTTGAAAGGCAGCATTAATGAAGTTAGCAGAGGATGCCAAACTGAGAGAAAGCACTTGCAACTGACAGGGTAGTTCAGTGGTCTGGCATATGTGTATAAAGGGATCCTAGATTGTAATTAAGCATTGTCTAAAAAAAACCCTAATGAACAGTTTATAGAGAACTACATTTTCTCAATAGCCAGTTTAAAAGAGCCCCAAACTCTGTCAAAACAGCAGGGAACTTTCTTTTTCCACCAGAGGCAAAAACAAAGACTGGTACTATGTGACAGTGTAAACGGAGACAAATGTTCTGGGAGAATATTGGGCTCATAATGTGATAATCCTTGACTCAGTAATTCTACTTCTGGAAATCTATTCTGAACAACTCTGAGGAGCATACAGAAAGGCCTCATAATTGGGAAAACTAGAAACAACCTAGTGTCCAACAACACCATATGTATAGGATCTACTGTGATGTTTCAACACGAGAAAAATAATCAAGTCACTCTGTGTCCAGCGGTGTGGGCATCGGAAGGGAATGAAGGGCGGGAAGGTCGAGAAGCTTGGTGTTAGCTGATTATAAGAAATGAGTGATTGGCTCTTGGTTTGTGTGTAAACATAAGATGTGCTTGCTAAAGTAAGCCACCTAGACATGGTAGTGTATGCCTGTAGTCCTAGCACTGTAGGAGGCTGAAGTAGGAGGATTTTAAATTCAAGCCTATCCCAGGACTTAGCAATTAAGTGAGTTGCTGTCTCAAAAAAAAAAAAAAAAAAAAAAAAAAAAAAAAAAAAAAAAAAAAAAAAAAAGGTAAAAAACAAGAAGACTGGGGATGTAGCTCAGTGCAGAGGCACTGTGTTCATTCCTTACTGTCAAAAGATAAAAATAAAAATATAAAAATTAACATTCCTGGTTTGAGATTGTGTATTTAGCTAGTAATCACTTGGCATTTAGTAACCTGTCATCAAGCCAGTGCTCATGCTAAGATTTTGGTGACAAAGCACAATTTTCAGATGTTATGAATTAAACAGCACTCATGAACTTATTGAAAATTAATGTGATGTGATCATGTTTTCTAAAGGCCACATAAAGTCTGTGTAGAAGAGCACTTTGTGATTATACTAGCTCAGTAAGGAAGCAGAACACTGTATTTTCCCGACTGTGATCTTACGAACGAATCTTCTAAAAAAACCTACTGTTCCTGTTTCACCCAGTTCATGACCAGGGCAGTAATGATTTCATGTGTTAGTGTGCAGTGAAAAACCTGGGCAGAGAATCTTATAGTGTATCAAAATATATGCATCAGCACCTCAATCAGTGCCACCCCTGGTGATATCTAGGTATATAACCCCCCTTTTCCTTCCTGAAAAGAAATCCATGATTGTTCATGTTCCTGGGCCCTCTCTTCCACTTTTTGGGGTCTGTCTTGTCCCCGGAGGGACCAGGGTAAGTTCACAAGCACTGCCTGTATCACCAAGTTATGTCAGGAATTGTAACTAACTCCTGATTTAAAGTATAGTTTTACTGTTTTTCTCTCTGCTTTAATATTTTGAAATTGTTAAACTTCTCATCACTTCAAACCCTGCTTTACAGTTGTGATAATGTCTTCATAGTCGTGCATGCTGTATACACTTGGTATGCCATTTGAGCTCGATTTTGACATACCTGCTACAACTTTTTATAGGTAGTTCTCCATGCCTGCTTGGTTTTTGCAGCATTGCTGTTCTCAGTTGGTTTAATTACTGCTCAGTCTCATGTTTTTTATGGACATTCCGTAGGTTTTTCCCTGTGGGGGCATTGTTTACCCTCCTTACCACATCTTTCCCCCTTTCTGTCCATTCCTCATCGCAGGCTTCCCCGCCAGCCGAGGCACAGCCATAGCACCACGTGGTCTCACGCCATCCAGAGCCCTCAGCCTGCACCCAGCCTGCCACCATGGGGACGGCTCAGGTACTGTGCCACCCGATCCTCCTCCTCCCAGTGTCTGTCCCTTCCTGTGGTCGGTCTCAGGTGTCTGCTCACAGCCTGCAGTGTCGGGACCCTCTGCCCCAGGTGGAGTGCGGGGTGTGCTTGAACAGTGGCACAGGTGCCCGGAGGGGAACCCGAAGACCGTCGTCATGCGAGGGGGCGGGCACTGGAACCAG
Organism: Dasyprocta punctata; assembly: GCA_004363535.1. NCBI lineage: Eukaryota > Metazoa > Chordata > Mammalia > Rodentia > Dasyproctidae > Dasyprocta > Dasyprocta punctata. Next base: position 50,549 of record RJWM01013424.1, read on the forward strand.
CAAGGTGGGTTTTTTCTAGTCCGTATGAACTCCTTGGAATTGGAGTCTGTTTCATGTGGTCTTTGAGAAAGGGATGAGGGAGCTAGAAGTCAGTCGACATCTGCCTTGGGGGCTGGCCGCCTCTGTGCTGCTGGAGTTGAGGGAGAGACAGTGTCACTGTGGCTGTGTGCTCGTGCAGGCCCCCAGGGTGGAGCTTTTCCAACAGCCAGCTGACTTGCTCCTCATGGCTCTTAAGTGTCGCAAGGATTCTGGTGGTCAAGTGGTGCTGTTGTGTGTGTGGGGAATGAGGTCTGTGTCCATGGAACTGGGGCATGTGAAGCAGGACACAGCCTTCTGGGTAAGGGACACACCTGGGGCCTTTTCAGGAAGGCCACCTGCCATGGCGAATCTTGATTGTCGACCGATTGAACTAAGAGACTGCTGGAAAGGAGACCAACCTCATTGGTGGGTTAATGAATGACAAGCTCATAGCTGAGTGGCTTCCAGGAGGCAGGGCTGGTCATGGGACCCAACCATGGGGGATATGCCTAGTCCCTGGCCTCTCCCTCTCTGGCTATTTCCAATCTACACTGCTGCCTGTCTGCCACAAGCTAAGCTCCTTTCCTCCATTGTGCCTTTTCATTTTTGCTTTGGTGCCAGGCTGGACGAGACCTCCAAAATTGTGAGCCAAAATAAAGCTGAGAACTGGACTTCAGGTGCTTTGTCCTGGGCACAGAAAAGCGATCCACGCATCATGTGCAGTCTCTACTCTGATTCGGAGTGGATTTGGGGACAGGGTTATGACCATTTACCCCTCTCCAGTGCCAGTGAATAAAACACATAACCAACTAATCTTCTCAAAGGAGGCATTTTATCTGATTTGTCAAGGGAAGCAAGGATTAAGCATAATATATTCTCATTTGTCACTCTAGAAGAGATTCGAGTTGAAGGATGTTTGCGTTTCCGAGGGACCCTTGCTGCTGCTTGATAATCTCCCTCTGATTCTGGTCTTATTTCTCCTCTCCTTCATCTCGCCAGGTGGCAGTGCCTCATGTTCTCTTCTCTGCATTCTAGAATTTCCTTCTCTGACTTCCTGGTTGCAGAAGGTGTGTTGACCTGCGGCTGTCAGACAGAGTGGCCACAGCCATTGCTTGAGGCACTTCGCTGGGACTGCGGGTGTGAGGGACCTCCTATTTTGAGACCTGCTTTCCGCTCTGATGTAGCAAAGAACAGCCATGAGTCAGGTAGGGCTTCACACTACTAAAACTCATTCTGGCTTGTGAAGCAGAAAAGGAACTTCTTAGAAAAGACACCAGGCATCTTTGACAACCTTGTATAGAGTTGGATGGGTCGTTCAGGGCTCCTCCTCCTCAGTGCACACTCTCACAGAGAGCACAGTGGGTGCAGAGCATGAGCCCTGCTGTCCGCGGTGCCCAGGGCTGTGGAGTACCCTTGTCTGTTGATGGTCATGGCCGTCTTTGCAAAGTCTTGCACTCTGGGAAGGGGCCCTCATCTCACAGAAGTACACGGAGGTGGTCCAGAGCATGTGCGCCCCTGCAGATACATCCCTGAGTCCAGCTCTGGGCTGCCTTACCCCCACCCCTTTCTTCTTCAGATTGTCAAATGATCACTTTCATACCAAGGGTAGGGTGTCCCCAGAGAGCACTGATCCCCTCAGCTCCTGGGAACCATGCTCACCTTCCTGTTTTTAGCCCACTCACCCCTCTGAGCCCTGACAGTGAGTGTGTGGTGGCCAGCACTTCCTGTGGGAACAGGTACACACGAGTGTAGTGTTCACATATGAATGCATGCATGTTACCTGCAACGAGAGGCCACAGACACAGGTCTAGCATTTGGTCTCCACACCCGCTTCCTCATCTCCTCCATGGGCTCTCTGGTCAGGCCACAGCACTGCTGGTTGGGTTGGGATCTTTACCTTTGACCGAGGGAACTGCAGCTTGTGTTGGGTCTGCCCATGTCACCCATGAGATCTGCCAGGGGATGTGGTGGATCCTGGCTTCAGACACACCTGAGTCACAGCAAAAGTCCCTAGTCCCCTGGGTGTGGGGGCTCGCTCATTTGCCATCTGTCTGTGAATCCAGGGGTTTGACCTCTGGCTCTGTCTCATCTAGGTTCACAGGAACACACATCCCTCCAACAGCTTGCTCCCTGTTGGGCTGGGTGTCCTCTTCTGGGTGCCCACAGTGGCCCACGGGCACACGTTAGTCACTTCCATGGAGTTGGCCTTTGGCAGTGGGCTTTCTAGGATGCCAAAAGATGCAGGTTGTGAAGTTGCCCTGTTACCCTTTGCTTGGGACTCCCTTGAGCACCACAGTGAGTCTGGCCCTACAGTCGCATGTCTGCAGACACTGTCAAGGTCCTCAGGGTCACCAGGGCAGCATTGTCCTTTCCCCACCAGCAAACACTCTTAAGTTTTCAACTTCATTGGTGGAACGTCGCCTGTAGTTTTCCCTTGTCTGCTGGGGAGTCTCACTGTGGAGTTGGCAGCAATGTCGTGTCTCTCTTGTCACTTCTTTCAGTAGGCCCATGGTTAACTTGGCTCTTCTCCCTTTTTCCTCGTCAGTCGAGGCTTATCAGCTTTATTGATCTTTCTCTTGAACCAGGTGTGGGTTTCTTTGACTCTTGTTTTTATATGCTATTTCACTGAGTTCTGTTCTGGTCTTTATTAGTTCCTTCTTTCTTTGGTTTTAATTTGTTTTTCATTTTCATTTTCTTAAAGGTCAAAGCTGAAAGCATTGATTTGAGACTTCTTTACCAATAGAGGCATTTAGTACTGTAGCTTTCACTGTGAGTTTATACCTTGTTGAGTGCTGGATGTTTTAACTTCCCTGTAGCAAGGCAGCAAAGTGACTGGGGAGCATGTCGTCCTTGGGTTTTCTGCATGGGGTCTACTGGGAGCCCTTCTCCCCCATTCCTTGTGCCTCTACTCAGC
>RJWM01013425.1:0-53823 GCA_004363535.1 Dasyprocta punctata
AAAATACACAATATAAAACTAAGACATCTTTGAAAGTCCACAAATTAACTATATAATTACTTTAAATATATAGTAAGTCTTGGAGAATGAAATTGAACATGAATTTGTCCTGTATTGTAAAGATCATATTAATTTCTTTTAGTTGAGAATATTAGAATCAAAGCCAGATGTTTCTAAATATTTAACTTCACAGAACATTCAGACAGATTTTTGCAAGTGTGGATATTGTTGTTTTTGTTGTTGGAAGTTAATTACATATTTTTCTATGCCAGAATGTAATAAAACCACATTCTGGACATACAGATGTGAGATTTTTTCATTAATTCAGACTAGTCATGCCATGGATTACTTAGCATTTAGGATACTTTATTTTAAAAAGTATGGAATTTTACACAAAGCATAAAGGAAAAAAATAAAATGCAGAGAAGTAAAGTAGGGAAAGAAAATTTCTATGTACTTGAGATAATAGAAATACATTCAGAAGGAGTCAGTTTTTTTCAGTGGTAATGATGTTCAAAATTAGATTTTCTTTTTAAGGTTCAAACTATTCTTTATAGGGTCATTGAAGAGTCAATGAAATCTGCTAATCATTTTCATGTTTTTGACAAGGATGATAAGGGTCTATTCCTATTAATGGTCATGCTTTTGGATTTGTATATTAAACATGCTTTAATATCCCATTTGATGTAGGTCACTTAAGCTTTATTCTTTCAATTTGCGAGGCAGTTCTCAGAATAATCCTTCTGAGTCTGCCTCAGCAACCAATTTTCTGAGAACCTTTTTTTTTTTTTTGCTGGGGGACAATTGGAAAGTCCAGCAATCCTATTAAATATCTTTTATTTCCATGAAATTGGTTGAAGGTTTTGGAAAGAATGGAAAGAGGATATGAAATGGGAGTTGAAACTGATGCTAGTGGTACAGTGTTTAAGAATACCTGTAAACACGAGGACATGATCTTCCTATAAAACTAATAGAGATAGACTGAAAATTTTTCTTACCAGTTGTTTTATTTTCAGTTTTTAAAATGGTAAGTTTTATGTTTTCCCTATTGCAAAGAGCTGACCTATAAATAATGGAAATTGTAAGTAAAAATTCACAGTTGCAACAGTTTTATTTTTCATAGTTTGTATTTTCAACAATTATATACTTAAAATTTATTTGCTCAAGTTTCCTAGAGTATCATGTCCTTTATGCAAATTTGTTCGCCTACAATACTGACTATAACAACTGCCTCGTCAAGCTCCTGAAAGAACAATTAAAATGAATTATTAGATTTACCGAATAATTTTTATGTTCCAAGCATTCTGACACTTGCTTTGCATGGAATGTTTCAATGAATTCTCCCAACAGCTCTCTGAAGGAGATAGTGTAATAGCTTTCATGACAAATGAAAAAGAGGTCTGTGTCTAACAGAGATGAGGTAATGCCCCAAGACCACAAACTCACAAGTGGTGGATCTGGAATTTGTCCATGTGTAGTTAGGCCCCAGAACTCATGCTTCTAGCTTACATGCTACAAAGTAACATAAAAATAAAAAGCCTATAAAAATGTAAAGTGTATCATTGGTATTGTAGGGTATCACCATGTAATATAAATTGCCTAGATATGGAAGCTACCCAAATAGGCAAGATGACCTTCAGTTGGGCAGACCTTTGAATGTTCAACAATTTCTATTTGTCACTTAGGAGCCTGAGGCAAAAAATGACTACACTAATACACGTTTAGCCTGTAGACATCTCTATCCTGAAGCCTGCTCTTATTCTTGAGAATATTAAATGGAGTGTAAAAATATTTGATAAACACATTTTCTTAACGCATGTGAAATACTCTATCTTAGCATAATTCCTATTAGAAAATGGAAAGATGAAATAATTGTAGAAAAAGCATGCTTTATTTTCTTGGTTAAAAATCCACACATAGTTCGTTTGTATGTTGCTATTAAAGGTCAGTATTAAGCTTTGTGTATAATTAACCTTAATATTTCAAGTTTCTTCCTGAGTTATGCTGTAGGCCTTGGCTGCAGATGAATTAGAGTGAATAAATATCTATGTGCTAATTTTCTCATTAATTAGTATGCCCTTGGCATCTAGCACCATATGCTGCAATGTTCCAAAAAATTACCATAGCATAACTTTATCACGCTGCAAATCATAATATTGGTGATGCATGATTTAGTGAGAAATAGAAGATTCTATTTGCCAGAACCTTCAAACAATTATTACAGCATATTTACTATGCACTTCATCAAAGGGTCATTTAGAGTCTCAAAGATGGTAACGAATATAGTTTAACAAAAAGAACACTACGGTCATAAATATGGCTAATAATTGCTGTGCGTAAGTATTTTCCATATGCTTTTCATTTAAGAAAAATGTTTGCATCAGTGTTTTCAGACATTTGTTAAAATGATTCCCTCTAAAATATAAGCTCATTTTACATCACAGAAATAAATGAAATGTACATTTCTTTCTTTCTTTCTTTTTTTTCTTTCTTTCTTTCTTCCTTCCTTTCTTTTTTTTTTTTTTTTTTTTTTTTTTTTTTTTTTTTTTTTTTTTTTTTTTTTTTTTTTTTTTTTTTTTTTTTTTTTTTTTTTTTTGTACCAGGGGTCAAACTAATGACCTTGTGCTTGTCAGGCAGGCGCTTATGCCACTGAGCTAAATCCTGGGCCCCAAAACCGTACATTTCTAAAATCATTCCCATTTGGTATATATCCTTGAATTAGTTAATATCTATGAAAATATAATTTCTTAAAATCACACTTGGCTATTAATTTCTTTTCCTCAAATATGTGTTAGATGTTTCCTCTAAGTATGTGTTTCTGTATGCATGTAGGAGATTGCCATAGGATATTCAATGTATTCAGTTGTGATGAAGTGGATATAATTTCCAATTATCAAAATAAGAAGTTGTGAAGCGTTATGAGTAAATCATGGGTGTAGCACTAACCACCATCTTGTTCTAGAATGGTTAGTGTTTTCAGTATCTTTGTGTGTGTGTGTGTGTGTGTGTGTGTGTGGTGCTGGGAATTGAACCTAGGGCTTTGTGCATGTAAGGCAAGAACTCTAGCACTGAGCCACATCTCCAGGCCCTTGCTTTCAGTGTTTTGTTAGTTCAGTGACTCTCCTGTTATCTGGCTATAATCACTCAAACTACATACTGTAGCTGGTCCAGTTTTTCATGCTCTGCTTGTGTGGGAATATTGTTCCTTGTGTGTTTCTGTAACCACAGAAGGTGTGCAATTCCCTAATTATTAACTTTTGCAATGCAAAACCACTGAAATAAAGCCAAAAATTTTCTTAAAAGAATACATTATTTTATAAAAAGAAATGGTCTTGAGAGTAATGAAGTTTTCCAGGCTGAATTTCTCCTGAGAAAAATGAGATTCACCAAGAGTCACTGAAGTGTTAAATTATACATCTCAAAAGGAGAGATTTGAGACCAGAATCTGGATCTAGTGCCATCTGATATCGCTTTTTGAACTGTGCCTGAGTTTTATTGTTCACTAAGGATGGAGGAGAACAAATCAAGGTGATGGGCATGAATATTTATTTTCTCCAGAGTAAAGGAACCAAAGGGTCTGAGGTGACATCTCTTTTCGACACTGCCTACTATTTGAACTCATACTTTGAATAAGATAAGAGAATGGCAGTACATATTCCCTTAAGTTTCTGTCTCTTTTTCAATAAATTCAATGTATCACCTTCATCACTACACTGTAGTTTGATGGAAACCATAAAAGTTTAGCATAAAATCAATCAAACTTTTATCAGTTATGTTTATGTAGATTTATATGATTAAATTTATACAGATCTTTTTAAAGCAAAGTATAGCCAGAATTATCCTAAAGTAGATCAAATTTGAAAATCAATATTTACTGTAACACACCAAATGCAAAAGTGACACAATGGTAGTGTGATAGTGTACACATACACAGAATGATTCTCGATTTAAGGAAATGTTGTAATAACAAAATAGTAAAAGGGTAGTTTATCTCAGTAACTAGTACTGGGTCAAGTGTATATATAAAAAGAGCCACAACCTTTAATCACCACTTGACATAGTGGACAAAGTACAATTCTAGGTAGATTATGCATTTTAATATGAATGGTAAACAATAATTGTCATTAACAGTAAAAATGAATTTTTAATGAAAGATTCTAGAATAAGACATAAACAGCACTACAAAGATAAAAATTAGTAAAATTATTTCAGTATATTTAATTAAAGATTTCTATTTAGCAGAAGATGCAGTAAAAGGAATAAAAATCTAAGATAGTAAGTAAATTAATATATTTGTAATTTATATAATTGTTATATATTTCACTTTCAATATAAAAAGATTTCTCAAGAACACATAAAAATGAGACACATGGTCAAAAAATATTCCTGAGATAACTTACCATGCTTTTCACAAGTGAGAATAATCAAATAGCCAATGCCATAATTACTATTCACTAGAGAAATGTAATTTCTTGCATTCAACATAGTGGTCGAAATTAAAAAGTAATAATAGCAAGTGTTCACAGTAAGGAGGAGCATTTCTATTTCTGATGGTACAGTAAATAATCAAATCAGTATTCTGACGTGTCTTCTGAAGTTTGAAATATACATGCTCTGTAATTTAAAATTTTATTTCCAATGATGTGTATCTCTAATGGAAAAGAGTGTGTAGGTCTAACAAAATAAATGTACACAAATGTTGCATGGTTGCATGGATTTTTGTATTTTTGTTGTGATAAAAATCTAACAAAATAAATGTACACAAATGTTGCATAGTTGCCTGGATTTTTGTATTTTTGTTGTGATAAAAATCATACAACAGTAAATTTACCACCTTAACCATTTTTAGCTATATAGTTAAGAAGTGCTAGTATGTTGTACAATACATCTTTAAATTTTTAAAATCTGAATCTCTACCCACAAAAACTAATTCCTCCAGCTTCACCTGTCTCTCTCTAACCTGTTGCAACCATATTTTTACTTTCTATATCTATGTTTGTAACTAATACAGGGCCTTCATAACAGCAGAACCACATGGTATTTTCCTTTTTGTAACTGGCTTAATTTACTTAGTATAATGTTTCTAAGTTGCATCCAGGCTGCAGCGTATTTCAGGATATTCTTGTTTAAAAACTTTGAATAATATTCCATTATATGTAAACATACCACATTTTCTTTGTCCATTCATCTTTTATGGGAAGTTTGTCTCACTTCCACTCACTGGCATTATTGTTGTGGTGAATGTGAGCATGCACATATACTTTCAAGAGACTGTTTTGAATTCTGTGGTATGTCAGAATTGAGATTCATTAATTTCTCTCATTTTCCATAATGCTTGTGTGATTTTACATTCTCACCAACAGTGTACAAGCATGACAATTTCTCCATTACCTTACCCAACTTGTTTAGTCTGTTCTTTTCATGCTGGCCATCTTGATATGTGTGATATCTCATTGTAGTTTAGATTGATGATTCCCCTATAATTGGTGATTTGGGTCATTTTCTTTTGGAGAATTGTCTATTTACATACTTTGCCCATTTTTAATCAAATTATTTAGTTACTGTTTTTGATACATTGGTAAATACTACCTTTTTATTAATTCTAGATATTAACCTCTTATTGAACACATGGCTGCAATATTTTCTTTATATTCATAGGTTACCTTTTCACTCTATTAATCATTTCCTTGGATGCATGAAAATCTTTAAGTTTGATGTAATTACATTTGCTCAAATAGAATAATTTTCATTACCCCCAATGTGGAAGTCTCCCAAATGTCCATCATTAGGGGAACAGATAAATGATTGTGGCATATTCGTTTATTAGTATACTGTATTGAAATAAATAACAACTGGTAATAGAAAACATAGATTAATTCCACAAACATATATTGAATGAAAGAAACCAGTCCTATTCCACATATATTCTGTATGTTCATTCTGTTGAAGTTCAAAAACATGAAAAGCTAATGAAGACTGTCAGAATTCCATCTGATGGTTACCTTTAGGGAGAAAAGTTACCATATAAGGGCACAAAGGAAGTTTCTGGTGTGGTTGCAATGGCTTTTCTCTTTGATTGTAAGCATAAATTAAAAATACGATTTTCCCATATGAACTTAATTCTATGAATGCTTTTCTTCACTACAAAAGAAAAATAAGGTCAAAAAAGAGGACTGGGGTACTATTTTCATAGATGGCTCATAAACTCTGGTTTGTACAAATTTCAACTCTATTTTGAACTTAAATTTGTCTTTTTTAATTTAAAATGAAAAATCAAAAAAGAATAAAAACAATGATACAGAATTTCAAAATAGAATAATAGGAGATTACCAAGGGTTAATATGTGGCATATCATTGTCTTCAAAGTAGTTGTTCAGATTACCAGGCATATGGATGAAAAAATGATCAAACAATGAAAGCACAAACCGTTCTTTTTGTTGGGCTAACAGAGATTAGTAGTATAATTACTACTAATATAAATATTCTTTTCCCTTCTTTCTTTCTTCTCTCCTTTCCCCCATCCCAGTTGCTCCTTCCCATTTTAGCAGTTTCCTCCCCTTTCTCTTTCACAATATCTATCCTAGAGTTTGTATCCCACTAACTCTTTCAGTCTTTTATGCTAGGAAGACAACACGATGTTCACTCAAGTGAATCTGAACAATTTCAGCCATATATATGATCTCAAGTCACATTCATTTACTTTCAAAAGCCTCAAGATTATCCTTGTTTATGGCCAAGTTGTACTCCATTGTATGAAAACACCACATCTTTCCTATCCATTCTGTAGTTTATGGGCAAGCTACTCCTGCTTTCTTTTGGGCTCCTGTTGCATGGAGCATTTTTTTTTCTCTTCATTGACTTTCAGTCCCTGAATTTCTTTTTGAGTTAAATGGGTTTCTTGCTGTAATAGTTTGTGCATGGGTATCTTCCAAAGCCTCGTGCAGTCATGGAGGTGACTGAGTGTAGTGTTTGCGATTGGTTCATTGTCTACCACTGGGATTGGTGATGTGAGTGCTGCACCCACCAAGGGGCAGGGAGCCAGCAGACTATATAAGGGAGGGAAGAAAATGTGCTCTTCCCCATTTACCCTTTTCACTATTGTCACTTGTGGCCACCATGAATGGTTGCCTCTTAGCCATGCCACCCTGCCTTAGAGCCAGCTAAGTATGGGCTGAAACCTCCATGAACTGTAAGATAAATAAATCTTTCCTTCCTTTGTTTTGGGTGTCAGGCATTTTGTCTCAGCAATGAGAGAAAAGTAACCAAGATTCTTGCATAGAGCATATTGATGAATTTTGTTTCTTGATCCACTCTGCCTATGTTTCTTTTTATTGGTGAACTGAAGCCATTCATATTAGTAGTTATGATTGATATGTGTTGGCTTGTCTTTGTCATGTTATTTTCCTGCTTTTGGTTCCCTACTTTTCTCTTCTGCTTGATTACTTTCACTGCTGGGTGATTTCTTTCTATTGTTGTTCTTGGAATTGTAGTCTTTTTTCTCTTTGTAGAATATCTTTCAGTACTCTTTGTAGCATTGGTTTGGTGGTCATGAATTTCTTCTGCAGTTCCTTGTCGTGGAAGTATTTTATTTCTCCATTAATTTTAAAAGATAGTTTTGCAGGGTTCTTCAATCTGGATTAGAAGTTGTTTTCTTTCAAGACTTGAAATACTTCACTCCAAGCTCTTCTTGACATGGTGGTTGGTATTGAGAAGTCTGTTGTGATTCTGATGGGTTTGCCTTTACAGATGATCTATTTTTTTTTCTCTAACAGTTTTTCATATTCTACTCTTGTGCTGAATTTCTGTGACCTTTATTATCATATGTCTGAGTGTAGATTCATTTTGGTTATGGCTAGTTGGAGTTCTGTATGCCTCATTTATCTGTATGTCAGGTCCTTTTACCATGCTTGGGAAGTTTTCTCCTAGTACTCTTGTAAATATTTTTTATGTGATTTGCATTGACTCCTGCTTTTTTCACTGGCACCTATCAGTTATATTATTTTTCTTTACATTGCCTTGCAGCTGCTGAATTATTATTTCCTGGCTCCTTCTATTTAAAGCTGACAAAACCACTTGAAAAACTTTTTAATTTCCTAGATATCTCTTTGAATCTGTTTCATGCATTCTAATTGTTTTTATATTGCTCATTCAAGGTTTCCATCATTTTCCTATGGTCCTTTTATTAATCTATGATTTCTTTAGATATGCTCAGAAATTGTTTCTATATGGATGTCATTTCTTCTTTTATCTGAGGTATTATTTCTGATCTGATTTCTTTTACAGCTTCATGAAGTAGTTTCTTTACTTCAGTTGCTATCATTGCAAAAAATTTAGGTTCACAACTTCCAATTTCTTCCATGAATGTCTCCTGGACTTCTTCTGTGTGAGCTGGAGGTCTAAGACTGCATTTTGTTGTTTTGTCTTTTTCCTGGTTTCTTCTGGACAAACCAATTGTGGGAGTCTGAGGCACTTCCTGTGTTGGCCGCCTGTCCGTGGTTTAGGGTAATGGGTTGGGCACCTGGGTTTCTGAAAACCTAGGTTCCTAGATAAGTGGTGGAGTGCAGGGTGGACTTCTCTGGACCTTGGTTACACCAAGACTTCCCCAATGGTGGTGGGTACACAGGGGCCTTAAGTTTGTCTTTATAGCTTACAACTAATGCTTAAATAGAGCTGATATTATCTACCATTAGTAGTTGTATTAGTAGTATTATTACTTATTATCAGCCAATTTATTGCTTCCCAGATATTTGTAGCACACAGATCAATGTAGATTCTGAAGCCTTCCTAGAGAAAATTTCTTTAAGTATATTTATGTTGTCTACAAAACATCGTAATTTCTGCATTTAGTCATCAACATGAGATAACTCATGGTCTAGAATGCTATTAAAGCAGCTTAATAGCTTTTTTTAGTCACAGAAATCCAATAAACTTGGAGATGTAGAAGTGAACTGAAAACCTTACTTCTGAAAGCTTTATTAATTATTAGACTCATTCTTGTGGGTTTGGCTGACTAGCTGCTATGGGGGAAGTGGCTAAAGGAAATGGACTTTATTTTTCATCTATCTTTGAAATGGAATTAGGACAATGTTCTTGATTTCATCTTATATCTCCAGGCTTCTAGAAATGATTCCCTTGAAGCAACACCAAAGCAGAAATCAAATAAATGATATTTCTCTGATATTTGCATCTCAAATAACAGTCCAAATGCACTCAAGTCTATTTAAAAAACTTAACAATGTTTGAGTCATCAATATATAGATGAAGTTGCAACAATTGAAACAACACTTTCAAGGGGGCAAGTTTATTTTATTATATATTGGTACATACAATCCTAACAATATGGGTACAGATTTTGCATTTTGTTCAAAATAAAACTTCAGATAAATGATATTTTACAATTTCTTTCAACAGCTCATGTCTACTTCAATGGGTAAGTACATTTTTATACTTGATATTTTTGTATTAACTCAATGTAGCTTTTTTTTGTGTGTAGCAGGTATCAAACTCAGGACTTTGCTTGCCAGGCAGGCACTTATGCTGTTGAGCTATATCCCTGGCCCAGTGTAGCTTATGTAGCCTCGCCATTTGCTGCTTTATATTTCACATCATCTCAATACACAACCTAATAATGCTTTATATTTTTCTGTATTCTTAACATAATAAGTAGTGTTTTCACAGAAAAATGGCACATATTCAAGCCAGTACATGACAGTCAATATTTTGATACTCTATCAGATGCATCTTTTTATAGAAATAAAGAACAGATTAATACTCTAGTAAAAATAAGAGCCATTTTATTTCTCATACAGAATATGGTGAAGTGTCCTGCTTCTACTTTAAGACTTTTGAAATGATTCTAAATATTCTTTCCTTAGTTTTAGTAGTTATATTGTCTCTTTTTTGTATGACTTCAATGAAATAATTGGTTTTACAAAAAAAATAGGAACTGTCTTGTTTTGATTATAAACATGTATCTAAGAATGAGATATTTAATAAGTTCTTGAATATAGCAATTAGGCATTTTATTAAATTGCACATACTGGTATCAGTATGTGCTATAATTTTAAATGAGCGGTATATCAATTTTGTGTGATTTTTGATGTGATCATAGGAAAGTAAATGTATTTGGTGATATTATATCACATTCCTAACACAACAGTTCATAAAAAGTTATGTTAGTAGCATACTGTCAACTGTAATATACTTGAAAGAGAATGACAAAGAAGAATAGATATATATTAAGGATAAATTCAATCAGGTACACTCTACTGCAACATTGACAATGCAGTAGTTTAGTGGTTGATTTTCACAGATCTTGAATAGATTCTGAATCTTTATCAATTATGTTATTTAAAGGTTTTAATTCATTGCATACATTAAAATATATTTTCAAAAGAAAATACACAAATATAAAATAATAAATATCTGCCAAAACCTTTATTTAACTCGTTAGTTAGTGCAGTGATCATGCAGAGGTTCAGGTAATGATTAAGAAGTTAGAATATCTGTAGGTAATTTAATGAAAGAATGTTTAAGACAGTATTACTAAATTGGATGCAAAAGTGCTTAATGTATAGTAGTTCATAAACCTTTCAAATTAGATAATCCTAGATGATAGATAATCCTAGGATAAAAAATACATTCTAAAAGACAGAAAATGCTTTCCAGGAGACAGAAAATACTTTCATCTTGGTTAGGCAAACTCTACAAACTAAGAAATAATCAAGTTTTTAAACTTTAACAATCACGTGAATTTTAAACATTCTCTTAGACAATCTTTACATAGCTTTAGCCTCTGATAATATTTAAAGGATGTACAGCGCGCTTTATTTTTTTATTTTCAATATTTGCACAATTTTTGATGCAAGAGATGCAGTTTTTTTTGTTGTTGTTGTTACGAGGGATTGAACTCATAACCTTGCACTTGCCAGGCAAGCACTTGCACTGATGAGTTAAATCCCCAGCCCTGAGATATGTGATTTATTTATTTACATCAAAAGGAATTTAATTTTTTTTGTCTTTTTGAGACAGGGTCTTGCTATGCAGTTCAGGCTGGCTTTGAGCTCACTTTGTAGCCCAGGCTGGTCTTGAACTCACAATGATCCTCCTGCCTCGGTCTCCCGAGTGCTGGGATTACAGGCATGTGCCACCATGCCTGGCTTCAACAAGGAATTTAAAATTGATGAATAGGTCTTTCCCCACAGTGTTAGTCAAGTTTTTTTGTCACTGAAACCAAATACCTGAGAGAAAGTGACAGGAAAGAAAAGATATTCTGGCTCATCGTTTCAGAGACTTCAGTTGTGGTTAGCTCACTCAATTGTTTTAAATCTATAATGAGACAAAAACGCCATTGTATAAAGGTGTAAAATAGGAAAGCTGCTCACTTTTCTGGCATCCAGAAATTAGACAGAGAAAGAAAGTTCAGGAACTAGAGCCCATCTATAATCTCCAAGGTGTGCACATAATCAACTGTCAACTAGGTCCCGCCTCTTATTTCTATCACATCCCAGTATTGCTCTTCAATTATCTCACCAATCACTTAATTTATTGTGATGCACAACCCACATGATCCATTCATCTTCCCAAAGTCCATCCTTTAAATGCACGAGCTTTTGGGGAGATATTTAATTTCTAACCCATAACCCCCATTTAAGGCTATAAGAGGTAAAATTATTCTCTAATTGAAGTGCCAGGCTGCAGATTATTAAATAATAAATAAAGAAGAGAGGTGCTTTCAAGAGCCGCAAAGAACTGTGGGCATTTATACTTCAAGTGATGTGATGAAATTGACTGTAACTAATAGAGTGTGAAATAGTCTTCCAAGGAACATAATGAAGTCCTAAAGAAAACAGTTTAAAACAGGAGTGAATGAAGGCCTTGAAAATACAAGTGAGGAAAATCTCTAAATTATAAGTTGATTTTTAAACTGTTACAAAGTGTTACTGCCTCTAATTTTGTTATTTTCATTCATGACTGGCTATGTGTCATCTTAGTGGTGAATCACCTAATTTACATGTACTCCAGAAAACAAAATGAAATCAGGAATCCAATGCTTATTGAATTCTGTAAATACCAATAAGATACAGCAAATATTTGCTACTTAGATAGATAGTGTTGCTTGGAGACACGCGTTATGGAAAAATTGCTGTTACAGTGTGGTCGAATGGCCCCCAGTTAAGCCTCATGTAATCATGGACAGGGCGGAGTCTGTTATTCATTACTGGCTTGTTGTCTAGTGCTGGGATTGGTGATATGAGTGTTGCACTCACCCAGGGGTGCAGCCGACATACAATGTAATTGTGGGAAGAAGACATATCTTCCTTCTCTCATGGTTCGTGCCTTCCTGTTGGTGGCCACCATGAATGGCTGCCCTGCCGTGCCACCCAGCCTTATAGCCAACTGAATATAGACTGAAATCTCCAAGAACTGTAAGCAATAAAGCTTCCCTTCCCTAATTTTGGGCATCAGGTATTCTGTCTCAGCAATGAGAGAGACGTAACTAAGACAGAATTTGATACCATAGGAGTGGGGTTGTTGCAGTGACTAAACCTGACCATGTGGTTCAAGTACCTTTGGAAATGGCTTATGGGAAGAGTTTGGAATGGTTTGGGGATGTTGCCTGTAATAGTGGTGCTGGAACAGCTTAGGCTGCTCCATATGGAAGATTCTGTTCAGAGTTCAGAAGACCAGAAGGCTGATAGACTGCTGGTGAAGACCAGAAGGCTGATAGCCTGCTGGTAAAGCCCAGGCTTGGGAGGTTTCTCCTGGGAAGGACTGCATTGGTTGTTGGACTCCACATGATGTGTGTTATGGCTTGGCAGAAAGTTTGTCTTCATTTTGCTCATGTCCAAAAACTTTGCCTGAGACTGAGATTAAGGGCAATGGACTGATTAATCTGGCAAAGGAAATTTCAAGGCAGTCTAATGTTGAGGCGGTGGCATGGCTTCTGTTCGTGGCTTTTAGCCAGATTTGTGGTGGGAACCAAGAGCAAAGAGCCCAGTGGGATGATTTAAAACGTTGTGAGTTTGGCCAGGAGGCTGTGGACTATAAAGATAGAGCTGAGGCTTTGACTGCTGACAAGGAATGAAGAAATAAAAAAGATGGCCTGGGCCCATCCCAGAATACATCAGGTCTCCACCTTTTGTGACCTCAAGCTAGCAAAGGTGAAAGGGTTTTCTCAAAGGAAAAAGTCACAGAGCTCCATGTTCCAGAGAGGCGATGGAGGCCACAGGAGGTTTCAAAATGGAGGTGGCCACACTAGATTCCAGAATGGTGGTGGCATAGAGAATCTCTTCCTCACAGTCAGGTTCAGAGAGCTCAGCAATCCAGGCTGTCAACCCCTATAGCCAAGAGAGAGGAAAGCCTAGTTACTACTCCAGTTGGCAGCAGACCTTGGCATCCATGTGGCACTGGTTTTAAGTGCAAGGAAAATGGATAAATTCTGAGGCTAAAATACCTTCTACCCAGGCTTCACAGGGCAATATGTAAAGATATAAGGATGAAGCCAAGAGTGCAGTAGAGAATCCAGAAATTCAGAAAAGCCCGCAATGTGGATCATCCAAGAAAAGCTACAAGCATTGGGCAGAATGGGCCTAAGAGAGAAGCTATGGGAGTTAAAACACCTGAAAGTGCCATGGCGGTGGAATCACTCAAACCCTTTGGAGCACACAGTTTGCCACAGATTGTTTTAGATGCTGGACCTGCAACTACAGGACTTAATGTTCACCCTGCTAGATTTTGGACTTGTTTTGACTCCAATGGTTTGTATTCCCCTGTTTGTAACTTTTGGAATGATAATGTTTATCTTGTGCCTTTGCTTGTTGGAAGTGTTTAACCTCACTTTCATTTGTATAGGGGGTTAAATTTAAGAGTTTACCATAGATCTCAGAGGAAATATGGGATTTGGACTTTTCAGCAATGCCAAAACTGTTAGGACTGTGGCAACTCTTGGAGGTAGACTAAATGTCTTTTGTATAAAGGATGTACATGAGTCTTTGGGGGGCCAGGCGTGGAATGTTATAGTGTGGCCAGACGGCTCCCACTTAAGCCTCATGCAATCATGGATGAGGCTGTTTGACATTCATGATTGGCTTGTTGTCTAGCACTGGGATTGATGATATGAGTGTTGCACTTGCCCAAGCGTGGAACCGACATACAGTGTAAGTGTGGGAAGAAGGCATGTCTTCCCTCTCTCGCAGTTCATGCCTTGCTGTTGGTGGCCCCATGAATGGCTGCCCTGCCATACCACCGTGCCTTGCAGTCAACTGAATATGGACTGAAACCTCCAAGAACTGTAAGAAATAAACCTTTCCTTCCCTAATTTTGGGCATCAGATATTCTGTCTTAGCAATGAGAGAGAAGTATCTAAGACAGTTGCTAAAGTGATTTCCCTAACAAATCTGAATACTGATTTATAGGTGACTGATATTCTAGACATACATCTTGGTAAGAATGCAGAATGGCATCACGGTTCCATGCTGTGCACAATTACTCCAGAGGGTCTTCAGTGAGAACTAAACTCTTCAGTAATTAATAGTATTAAAAATAAATGAATTTTTGTTGTAAATGAAATGTTACATTAGCGGAAATAAACTCAGGACATTTTAATAATATAACTGTAACAAATAGGGAGACATTTATATACATTCAAATAAAACAGAAAATTTTATACTAAAGGTAAACTTCTTTACCTTTGTTTTTAGCATTTTGCTAATATTTCCCCAGAAAGATCATTTCTTTATATAGCAGTGTCTTTTAATAAGTGAATGCCATTATTGATTCAATTCTTCACCTAAAATCTAACTTTTTATTATATTTATTTCTCAAACATTTCTTTGATGAATATTATCTACAATTTTGTGAGAACTAGTTTCAGCATGAGAAATTGAATCCAAGCAAGTTATAAGTTGTATCGATGTTTCTTTGTAAATGAGTTTCCCTAGTTTTTCTATATTTAATTCTATTTGACTATTGATTACAATTTTACACTAATTTCATGAAAGTTGGCACTGTTTTCTAGGTTTGATTTATTAAACCTGAAATAGATACAAATTGACATAAATGTACAGACTCAGATATTTAAGTAGTGTTAAAATCTGTTCTTTTACTTTCAGTTGTTGAATACTGAATTTATTTCTTTTTTGCACAACTTTTACTCTTTACAAAATTAATTTAGTCTTGTCCATGAAAATTCATCCTCTGGCATCTGAAAGTGACCACTATATGTTCATTTCCAAAGACCTTTAAAAATTATAACATAAAACTCTAGGTTTTAATAGGCAGTACCCTACTGTGCATTATAACATTAATCCTTACTTTTAATACAAAGATTACATATTTGGGAGTTATGAGTTCCTAGATTTAACCAGCATTGTTTTATAATTCCTTTTTGCACTTTTTGTTAGTTTGTGTTTTGTTTTGGTGACTGTATTAGTCAGTTTTCTTGTTGATGGGTGGAAAAATACCTGACATACAATTGAAAGAAGGAAAGATTAATTTGGTTCAAAAGCAAAAACGTCATGCCAGAAGTGGGTGGTGGAGCAAAGTTGATCTCTTCATTATATTTGGGAAGTAGAGCACAATGGAGGAGTATCACAGAGACAGGGACTAAGACCATGGAACAGATCCAGTCAGTGCTCCATGACCCACCCTAACACACCCATAAATAAGCTTTATTTATTCCGTAAGTGGCTCAAAAGTCAGTCAAGTTGATCTATCATGTTCTTCCACTAGTCCGCTTAACACCCAAACACACCTCTGTAAGCCATATTTAATCTATAAATAAAAACAAAAAGCTCAAAAGCTCACTGTTCTGTCTAACATGTTACAGCTATTGTATATGCCAACCAAAATGTAATAACTCCTTTGTCAAAGTCTTAATATTTCCAGCACTGCTCAGAAGGTAAGTCCAAAGTCTCCACTGAGATTCAAAGCAAACTTTCAGCTGTGAATCCCTCTGTGTTTGGCATCTGAGTCATGGGGTGGTGAGATACAAATTCCAGAAGTCTTGGAATGACCCACTTCTCAGATTTTGCCAGTTGTAGCCCACATTGCCTGCTTTTGGGCTACCTCTATTTGCTACATGTAGTTTTCCTCAGCAGACATTGCATATGTTTAGCATCTCTGATTTCATGAAGTTTCTAACATATCTTTGGCAATATTCTCATAGTCTGACATACCCCCTTTTCAGGACATACTGTTTTTTCTCCCAGGCTTTCCTTTAAAATCTGGGTAGAAGCTTCCACGACCCTGTAACTCTTACATTCTGCATGCCTAAACAATCAGTATCACGTGAATGATGACAGGGTCTGACACCAGCTCAAGCAGTAAGAAGAACCCTAGGACTATGCCTACTTTGGCCTCTGACTGGATAGCTGAGTATAGTTAGATGAATTCCAGGAAAATGATTCTCTACAAGGCCTTTTTGAGAAGGGAGATCAGGGGCTGTCTTCTCAAATGAAATAATTACTTGTTTGCATTCATGGACCTGCATCTACATTGTAATGTAACCATTACAAGGCAAGAAATTGGTCAAAGATCCAATTATTTTGTCCTTTGTGCACTGAAAGGATTATTGTCAGTCAAAACCTAGAAAAAGCACTGAAATGAAGATGATGCCATAGTTCTATGAAGAAAATGAAGCAAAATTTTAGTGATGAGGGATTCTGTTTTGAGAAAAAAAGAATATTCAGGGACATAATCATTATGTTAAAATAGTCTGTGTTAAGAGGAGAGTTGGAAAATCAGATAACTATATTGTTGTGAGAGTAGGTTCAAAATTTTGCAAATGACTGACATTGATGCAAAATCTTATGAATATAAGGAACTTGCTCAAACTGTCAGAGACAATAAGCAGGGAAAAAGGCTGGAGTTATCTCCCTTAGTC
Source organism: Dasyprocta punctata (assembly GCA_004363535.1). NCBI lineage: Eukaryota > Metazoa > Chordata > Mammalia > Rodentia > Dasyproctidae > Dasyprocta > Dasyprocta punctata. Next base: position 16,886 of record RJWM01013425.1, read on the forward strand.
TTACACACAGGAACAATCTCAGGTGGTCTCCAAAACACATGAATCATAGTAAAGGTCATAAAGATTAAGTTAAATGGTCCAAGTGTACAATAACATTGTGTTGTTTGACTATGTACTCAGTCACTATAATTTCTGAGCAAGTTTTATGAGTTGAGTTTTATGTATAAAGACATCCAGACTTTAAAGATTTGTCCAAGGTTATATAATAGCAAGGCAAGGATCCTAACATTCAGACTTACAGATGCTGAAAACAAGTTCAATCATCTTTCTACCACATCAGAAGGGATAATTACCACTTCCCGGGTATTTTAATCCTCATGTAGCTTGACATTGATGTATCTAAAATGCTTTGTTTATTAATAGTACAGCTTAATAATGAAAATTTTGTAACTACTTCTTAACTGACATTTGAAGGGCATTTCATTAAAAGATACAAACTTTGAATATACTTAAGTACTGGTCAAGGCCAAACATGGCATTCTCTGCCATATGTAGTGTAAAAAACTTAAAGTTGGTGGCAAAGTAATTAAGTTGTGTTGAAGAAGTCACACTGTAATCTGTCCCTGCCCTCATTTTCTTCCATTGTGATTCCCAGTACTTTAGTTCATGCCTAATATTTACTATAAGCCAACATGTGGGCACATCCTGTGCATCACTTGAAATCCTCTTGGGAGCACCTGATTCCACAGTCCTTGCTGTTGTTCCTTGTCCCTTGAAGATAGTTCACAACTTTACACAGGTGCAATCTGACAGTCTCCTCTGGGCAAGGACTTTCTGTAGCCCTGCTTTTGAGGTTTGAGGATACAGCTTGGAAGCAGTAAGGTATCTAATAACATTCACAGCTAGGGAACTAGCAATGGAATGTTGATGCCCATTGGGCTATTCTTGTCCAAAAGTGTGCAGAAGCTAACTTTCAGACCTAGAGTTGCTGAAAACAAGTTGTGAAAAAATACTCTTCCCTGTTGTCCTCTAAACTGCATGTCCTGACATGCATTTCAGAAGGCTATTTAACAGTGTTCTGCAAGATAGAATAAATAATTAGCCTTAGGTTTTGTATTTATTTCCCTAATGAAACAATGCATCTTTTCATTTGTCTGTCATTCCTGTTAAACTGTCTTCATTCTGAAAATTTTGGTATAGCATTACTCACCTTAAAAGTTTTTTTGAGAAAACCCAAGCTTAATAAATACACATATAGAGAAGCAGATTAATCTCTACAAATGCAGTGTACTATTTCAATTGTCATTAATGCAAAACCAAATAACCAGGATACCGGGGCTAGTAATGAACATTTAATGAGACTTGGCACTCATTAGATGTGAAACCCCAAGGAGAACTGGCTGGAGTTTCTGCCCATCAGGATCACAGGTTGGCATAGTTCCTGGCCTACTATCAAGCATCTAGAAAGGAACAGACTGGGGATCAGATTCTGTTTTCTTTCCTGTCCTCCAGGAACCTGCTTCCTTCTTTGCTCCAAGATTACTAAGGTTGAATTGTCTGACTCTGAACTTAATAGAAAGCTTTGCCCTTGTAACTACATCTCAGAGCCAAAAGCAAAGCTAGTAATGAGCCCCAGGTGGGGCCCATTTGCTTCTCTGTTTCATGAAGAAACTATGGTCAAATAATTTTATCTTGTGCTCTGATGATACACTTGTTTTAAACATGAAATTACTCTAAACTAAATTGTATAATTGTCTTCTGTATATTTTTCCTTTTGTATATTTAGGTGTGAAGTCCCTTATTTTTCCTATAAGGAATTCTTGTAAAGTTTCATATTTCCACTATAATAATCAAAATGATGTCCAGTTTAATCATAAGCAGCAATACAGTATGAGCAATAAAGGATTACCCTTAATATCTTTTGCAGACCCACTTTAATTTTTATCTAAAAAGGCAAATTTCCTATAACAGAGATGATTATTTTTAGATTGCTAGCATAGTACCATATAGAATATATTGAAAATTGTACTTTTTAAAGTCTCATTTCATTGTTTAAGCTTTTATTGGTAATGTGAATTTTGGATATAAAGATGAAAATATTTTATACAGTTAGCTATAAAATAGAGAAGTGCATTACCAAATTTGTATCATTTTTAATTAAAAAGATGGTGCAACTTTTAAAAAAATCATGATATTAACTAATTTTGCTTCCTTCATATGGACCTATGTAGTTTGGTTAAGACTTATTGCAGAATAAAATTGCTAACAGATCTGCTTTAATTTTTCTGAGCACTAAAGCACTCAGAAAGTAGACGCTTTGATGTACATACCATTTCAGGTTGAAAACTGCTTTATAATATTGCCTGCATAGGAGGAACAAGAAATTTTCTAATTAATTTATTGGTATCTTAATTCGATTTTTGATATTGCAAGCCTTAAAATTTTAAGTATTTACTTGAAAATATATGCATATTTAATTTGCATATGGATTCCTTGATTGCCAGTAAGAAAAACAGTAAAGTGAAATATAATACTATCTTAGATTATTTCTTAATTTCTGTGGATGCCACATATTTATAGTATGTCCTTAAGCTGTCAACACTTTATTACCCTATCACTTATTGATTCATAGAATATTACCAAAGCTAAATATGTATTTTTTAAAACCAAAATATTTTTGACTTTCAAAAAACAGTCTTTGAATTTTATTCACGAATCTTCTTATAGTGCTGCTTCAGTGTGCATGTAGGCTATCCTTTGATCATTTTCACTTAAGATTCATACACACAAAATAGATTTTAAGCTTAAGGGCTGCATAATATTAAATTATACAATATTTGAATTCTCATAGAGATTCTTCTTAAATTTTTCTCTCAGATATGCTGAGTACAATATAACTAGCTTTAGATACTGTTTTTATTTCCCTAATGCAATTTCAATAGCAGTAAAGTATAGTGCTTATGAAACTAAAGTCACATTTTAAGTCTGTAGCTGTCTCTTGACATTGTACAGTGGCAAGCTCTAATTGATAACTACCAACTGCTACATCAATTCTGTGGGTGTAAAAACACACCACAGATTATAAAGATTATTGCTGAATGGACAAAAATGGCATTATATACTTTATTGGAAGTTGAGAATGAAATAATATAACAGTGTGCTTATGAATTATTTCATCTAATCCTTTATATTTTTCATATCCTGGAATTAGGAAAGATGCTGTCAATGGTAATGGTCAATTGTCTGTGAAATGTGCAGAGGGTCACATGTAATTCAGGTCTGCGGGTCAGCCGGTAGAAACTCTCCTGTCCTGGGCAGAGTTTTGGAGGACAACCTACCCAATTTTCTGTAAAAAAGGAATAAACCTGTATACTAAAAGGCACTGTGATTAGGGGTATTTGTTTAGAATAGTTGAGTCTACCCTAATAGATACTATAGGGTCAATACTGTAGCAAAAACTTAAAACATGAGGCCACATCAAGTGAATATTTAAGCCCAAAGAAGATAATGAATTATATATACAGTAGTAAAATGTTTGTAGTAAAAGTATATATACAGTAGTAAAAGAGTTTGGAGTGGCAGATCATATATCTAAAAAAAATAAAATAAAACACTACCATTGATGACAAGAAGAATATTGCATGACTTTAGCGGAAAAGAAGTTAAAATTCCTACAATTATATGTAGTTGTAAATGACTGCGATTGTCAATATATTATAACAAGCAGGAGAGGTCAGGTAATACTATGCTAGTTTGTAAGCAAAACTGGGAGAGAACAGGTATAATTTACAAAATCTTGGTATTCTAGTTTGGGAGAGCTGCTGTTTCCAGATTTTTATTAAAAAGAAAATTGAGAAAACTTTGAGGAATAAAACTACAGTAAGATGTTTAAACCAATTCACTTGCCTTGGGAAAATTCAAACCAAGAGTAAAGAGGCAATATATACTTTCAACTCAATAAAATGATTAAAGGAAAACATTGGTGTTCAGAAAAGCCCATAATCTTAAAATATACACATTTAAATTAACAGAGATATATCAGGAAAAGAAAGCCAAGAATAGTGAATGTGAAATATACCTTGTAAAGACTGTTGTGCACAGGATCTGATAAGAATCAAATATAGTATGAGTTTGTGTTTTGAAAGCTAATGTGCTTTAGGGCTAAAAACCTTGAGATTATCAAAGGTTCATTAAATCACATGCTGATGTTCAACATTTTGATTAAGGAAATGAGCCAAAAGTTCTCCTCAACTTCCAAAAAGGAATAGTCTCCAAAGGTGTATTTCAGACAAGAACAAGGAAGGTAATGACAGACTCAAGGTCCACAGAAAATATTAAATTATATTGTGCCTTTCATGTAGTATGGTAGGGGGCAAATTTTTTTTTTTTATTCTCATGACATGGAGTACTTCACAGTGTCTCCCCAGTGGAATTGCAGAATAGATAAGCAACATACATCACTGCACACATGGAGATATAAAGGAACTGAAGAAATAAAAGGAAATTAGTGCCAGCCACAGTAAGACTTTCCAAATTTCTCAATAACCAAATTGTATCAATATAAATCTGCAATTATTCCTTCTTATAAAAGATAATATTTTTACAGTTATTTTGTAGAAACTTTATTATTTTTTGAATGTGGAAGGTAGTTAACTTATATTTCTATTTTCAAAATCTCCATACCAAGTGGAATCACTCCTTGACCTGTTTGATGTAGGCAGTATTGCACACCTTTCAGAGGTTAGTCTTTGAACTGGGTCTGTTGAGGAGAATCTCAATCTTACCTCTCAAAATTTATCTTAAATCATTTGTAGAATGGGTCTCAAGCTACATTTTTTAATAATTTTCCTAAAACATATATAAATAATTCAGCATATAAGATAATATAAATATATGAATTTATATGTATATTAATTATATTACTTTCAAAATGAATTCTTTTAAATGTGTCTGTTGGTCATAGAAAAGCAGTTGAAATGGAAAGCAATTCAAGCCATTTCAAATAATTTATCTTCCTTGCACCTATAACTTACTAAACTGTGCTTCAATTCCTGGAATAATAAAAAGAGGAATAAAAATAATGATACTATTTTCTATCTTTTTCACTATTGTCAGAGTTTAGCTAACTCCAGTGATAAATACTATGTCTATATCCTGCACAGGTGCACAAATAGAACTGACTTCCCAAACTGAAGAGTGAGTTGTCTGTAGTTGCAATTTATGCACTGTGAGAGAGTCTTCCCTTTTAAAAATATGATTCTTAAGGTATGATTCTTGGCTCAATTGTTAAATTATGTTTGTAAATAATTGGTTTTTAAAGAGCCACTAACTTAACATACCAAGAGTTAAAGAGCTTCATTAACTGGCTTTAATTGTCTGAGCATGAATATTATCTGGACTGTGACTGAGTTCATTTACCAAGTTACTAGACATATACATTTTTTGTTAAGTTATTGAGATTCTCTTACATTAGATTTTTCATCTGTAAAATGCAGACAACTAAAACTCATATAAATTAGATCATGAACAAAAAAGTAATGAATGTCTTTGCAAAAGTCATACTATACCTTTAAAATTACTTCAAAAACCTTATATTTTTTAAAAAAATGTATTACAGAAGAACTGAAATTATTTGCAGAGACTGATGAATTGTGCATGCTTCCCTTATAATGCTGCAGGATAAAACTCTCTTGATACAGATGCAGAAAGAAACCTAACAATACACGATCACTTCTCCTCTGACCTTTCTGTAATAACATTATTCACAGGGAACAGCCTTTTTCTTACTCTCAAACTAGTGACGAGAGACAGAAAATGTTCATTTGGCAACCATTGTATCTTTGCTTTAGTCTGATTTTCTGTGCTACAAACTTTCCTTCATTCATTTCCTTTCCAACATGGAACCCCTCCTCAAGGGAGAAAGTCTAAGGTTCACCAGTAAACTGTCTTTCAAACACAATGTTAACAATGTATTGAAGACAATAATCATTTAAAAAGCACTGTCAGTCAAAAAATTCAAGGGGACAAAGTTAAATAACAAAGAAAACCTATTCAAAGTTGTATAACAACATCTATGTAGACACTGACTTAATTTTCTTTCAGCAGATTTTGTTGAGGGGTGAGGAGCTGAAGCAGCAGTAAAAAAGTTATTGTAGAGGAGAGATGGATGAGAAGAAAAGTACTACTGTTTAAACCAGATTCACATAGTTTTTTCTAGAGGAAATGTAAAATCTAAACCAATATGTTTTTGTTGATACTTTTAATCAATAAAATAGTACGCATTGCACTCAAGCATAGGGTAATACAAAAAAATTCTTTCTAGGCCTAATGAAAAATGTGAGAGTTGGATATAGATTGCTTCCACTCATATGATAAGACTTTGGTGGCATAAATGTCTAAAGTCTCTTCTTTCTACTCAATGGATGGTAATAACTGACATGCCTAAAACTTGTACAACATTGGTACTATTAAATGACATAATGAAAACTTCGTTTAGAACATTTTTCCTTCTGCTTGGAAAGCATTTTATTTTATCAAGTTAGATCTCATTGATTACATATTTGGACAACAGTTTTAATAGATTCACTATAGCACATTAAAATATATTACATCTGTGTCTAAATCATATTATGGCTTCTTCTTTGACCTAGGGCTCTATCCTAGCATTTATGAAAAAAGGCCAGGTTGCTTTCCTCCTAAGATCAGGAACAGGACTAAGTATGTCATTTTTGCTGACATTTGTAGTTAATATTACAAGAGAGGTTTTAGCTACAGCAGTTAGAATAGATAGATGATACATAATAGGTGATAGATAGGTAGATAGATAGATAGATAAACAAATAGATAAATAGATAGATATAAAGAGCCTTGTCTGAGTTCCACATGTCATGAATCCATATCACCACCTTCCTTTCCACTACTCCTACACACATAACTTTTTACTTCAAGACCACTTCTTCCAACAGTTGTTAGAAGAGAGAGAAAACTGAGAGTACTTTTGGATTTATTTTCTGTGCATAGTTCTCTTCTGTCTTGGCTTCAAACCTTGAGCAGTGGTGTTCTGACATACTAGTCTGATGCGCCACTTCTACACCATTGTCCAGGACTTGGAAGACTGAGACTATGCAAATAATATTGAATATGCAGGGTTTTCTCCACTTTATGGCTATATCAAATTTTGCTTTTTAAAACTGGATCTATCGGCTGGGCATGGTGGCACATGTCTGTGATTCCAGCATTCGGGTGGCTGAGGCAGGAGAATTGCTGCAAGTGGGAGGACAGTTTGGGCTGCAAAGTGAGTTCAATGCCAGCTTGAACTGCATAGTAAAACTCTGTCTCAAATAAATAAATAAATAAATAAATATTGATTTATTTTATTAATTTCTGTTTAACAGCTATAAAAATTGCATTTGCAAACTAAGGTATATAATAAGCATGAGGAACACAGTAGTATTATAAAATAATTTAAAAATGTGTTTAAATATCAAAATCATTGAGAAACTTAAAAAAACCTGAGCATTACAAATACCTCTAAATCTTTGTTGAATGCCTTCCCAGAACATTTTCCTTTCCAGCTCCAAGAGACATCCATTTTCTGAAAGTTTGTGGTCATGGTTTCCTTGTTTTTCACTGTAGTTTTTATCGTGTACACATGTACCCTTCAATAGTAGTTTTTCACTCTGCTTTACTTAATATTTTAAATATTATTATTTATTCTTCAGTGACTTATTTTTTTTCCTAATGGAATGCCTAAAAATCATTCCACAGATGAGTGTAAGTGAAGTCATAATAATTTCTAACACTATATACTGTTGCATTGTTTAAAGGGCCAAACATTCATTTACCCATTTTGTTGATAAACTCACTTAGATTGTTCCTCCTGTCTTTTCTTTTCCTTCTTCCCTTCTGCGTTTGTGTCTTTCTACTAAAAATAAGACTGTCAGGATTGCACATGAAATTTCCGGGTTGTAGTTACAGTGCACCTGGTATTTAAGAGCTGGTGGCTCTGTCATTTACCAGAGTGGTTTCCTAAGTCATAGTTCAATCCTCAGCACTTTCTTTGAAGCTCACAGACTGCCATTGTCCAATGTATTTGCCAATTCTTAATATTATCAAAAATTATTATTTTTGTCAAACTTGTTGCCTTTAAGAAGTATCTCAGTATAGTTTTCATTTGAAATTCTGTAATTTCTAAAATTTTTAACTTTGATATAGAGTGATTTTTCATATTTTCTTAAAAATGATCTTCTTGTTCATAAATTCACTTATTTTTTTCTCTCAGTTTTTTAACTTCTCTTATTTGTATTTTTAATTTAGTTAACTTTGAGATTCAAATTCTATATTGATAATATATTTTGCAAATATTTCTACCCAGATTGAGATTTGCTATATCTTATTCATTCCAATACACTTTAATAAATGATACTTTTCAATTTGAATGGGATTTTATTAATTGTACATGCTTGACTGCCTGTGTCATGTGTGACAAGGTAAAATCCTCACTGATATATTAAACTAAAAATTTTTGAGAATTTCCCCAAAAGATATGAACAGTGTATAGAAAATTCAGAAAATTATGTCCCCCAAAATACTGCTAGAAATAATAAATGAGTTAAGTAAGTCTCCAAGACATAGGATCAATATAAAATCACATATGTCTGTACACTGGAAATCAATATTCAGAAAGAGAAAATAAAAAATTCCATTAACAAAACATTGAAAATAATGAAATAGTTTGAAGTAAATTTAACTGAAGTAGTAAGGAATTTTACACTGAATAGTAATAAACGTTGCTAGAAATAAATGGAAGGACAATCTGTGTTCATAGATTAGAAGTGTTACTGTTAGGATGGAAATTCTCTCAGGTTTGATCTATTTATTGAATATGATTCCTATAGAATTTTAAGAGGTTTATTGCCAAAACTGGAAAACCGATCATCAAATTTGTGTCAAAATGTTGTAATTATTTATAGCATTTTGCAAAATGTTATGTTTTAAAATCACTTATTCAGATTTTTAAATTCACTACAAAGTTATATTAATCACAGCAATGTAATGCTGCATATGTGCAGACGTATGATAGACTCATGGAATGAAATTAAGAATACAGGAATAAAATTTTACATTAATGATAAATTGATTTTCAACAGCAAAACCAATAAAATTTAATGTTGATAAAGAATAATTTGCTTTTTTTGTAAACAATTATTGATGAGGCACTTGTTTAACCACAAACAAAGAAGTTGACTACTATGTTACACCAGGTACAACACTAACTATAATTTTATTATATACTTAAGGGAAAAAGCAACAATTATAAAACTCTTAGAAGAAACCATAAGAATAAATATAAGATTGATGTAAACAAAAGTTTCTTAGGCACGACATTCAGAGAACAGGTCATTTAAAACACAACCGAAAAATCGAACTTTTGTGCTTCAAGAATACTAGTAAAGAAATAAAAAAAAAAAAACCTACAGCCTTTGTTTGCAATTTACATATCTTACAAGAAACTTGTGAGCAGAGTACATAAATCTTATAATTAACTAATAGAAAAAGAAGTCAGCTAGTCAAGGTGGTGCATATCTGTAAACCCAATACTCTGGAAGGCTGAGGCAGGAGAATTATAAATTCAAGCCCCACCTGGGCAATTTAGTGACTTGGCAAGACCCTATATGAAAGAAAGCAAGCAAGCAAGCAAGCAAGCTGTAGCTCAGTGTAAGGGCTTTGGATTAATCCTCAGCTCTGCAAAAACCCAATAAAGCAACAAAAAACAATGGAAATATGAGAAACATAGTTGGAGAGGTATTTTTCTCAAAAGTTTACAAATAGATATGCAAATGAAGACATTCAAATCATTAGTCATTTCAAAAGTACAAATTGAAACAACTATAAAATAACACTTCATACCTACTAGGTAGGGTGTTGATAATAATATAAAACAGGAAAAGGTGTGTGCAAGCAAGGAGGTAGAGAACTAGGAATCTTTTACATTGCTGCTTGGAATGCAAAGGTATCCATCTGCTTAGGATATAATTTGATTTTCATGAAATTTTAAAAAAGTTATTATTTTGGCAAAATTATATGATCCAGCCATTCTATTCCTAGGTACGTACACAATAAAAGTGAGACCAATCATACTGTAACTTACACACAACTATTCTAAGCAGCATTATTTATAATAGCTCCAAATTGGAAATAATGCTAAACATCCATCAAAATGACAAATGGAGAAGCAAAATATAGTGTAGTTGCAGGATGGTCTATGATCCAGCCTTAAAAAGTAGTAGAGTATTGAAATAAGCTAGTACCTATATCTATCTTGAAAATGTTATGGTAAGTGAACAAATTAATCAACAAATGACCTCATATTTTATGATTACATTTATATAAAGTGTTTATAACTGCAAGGCAGGGAGTTACTGTCAATGGATAAACAATTTTCCTTTTAGAAATGCTGACAATGTTCTAAAATTCAATTGTCATAAAGATTACAAAACTTTGTGAATATACTAAAACTATGAAACTATGTATTTTTAACACGTGAACTTCATGATATATTACTTGTCTCAATAAAGTTGTTTTAAAAAAGAAAAAGCAGTTAGGCTGTGTTAACTATTTATTAGCCATTTTGATGCTTAGCCCTTTCGAGCAAGTAGACCAATTAAGATAATTAAGAGTGATTTTTTTTGAAGCTATAACAAAGCATACTAGCAACATAGTAGAAAATAAAATGGAGCTAATTAATAATGACTGCTATTAGATTTGTAGGAATAATAAAAATATCTCCTTTTTTAAGTAATTTGTTTTACTGTGAAATACAATGAAGACAAGGTATATGAAAAATATCCTATGGATTTTTCTTTCTGAAAAAATTTTCTATGTTTAGTTCAATATATTTTTTTGGTAAGATGAAACTTTTAAGAATATTTTCTGGGTTTGTTCATTTTTCCCTCTTTATCTAGAAATAAAGCAAGAGACTTCTGTAGCATCAGTTAGAAGTATAAAATCATTTGAAAACTGTAGAATATTTTAGTAGTTGAAAATGAAACAAAACTATGGGCTTTTTGTTCGAGTAACACGCCATCAGTTATCTGTCTTTATGAAATATTCTAAACTAACAAAATCTTAATAATTAACTTCGTAGAAAAGTAAATGGAGGAGCTCAGTTGACCTAACAAATTTATTTAGTTCATTTTATGTGCAAGATGCTGAACTAGTAAATGTATGAGAATAAAAGTGTGTACATATTGTGTACATACCTAGGAGTAGAATGGCTGGATTATGCTATTTTGGAGCAAATAATGCTTAATCTGAGTGACAGAACAAAGACAAAGAGGATGAACATCCATCCCTATGAACAGATATTCCAGCATACATGACACTGTAAACTAAAAAAAAAGAGAGACAGATTACTGTAAGTAGGGATACGGCAGTGTTGCTCATTTATGAATATTAAAACTGAAGCTCAGAGGGCTAAGTGATTCACTTAAAATCTTTACGGTAAATGAGAGATCTGTTTTTCATGCAGACAAGTCTACAAACTCTGATAAGCCTACTGGTGGTAATTTTTGACCAATGGTTTATAATGCATATTCATGCACAGTAAATCTCTCACCAGCTGCACATAGAATGAGCAACTGTTGAAAGGTTGTATTTGATTTGAAAGGAGACATACCACTGCTGGGAGTTCACACTGAAGGAAGATGAACCCATTAGGTCAGAAAGCAGAATCCCAACTGAAATGCTGTCATACCAAATGCCAACAAAACTACTTGGCAGAGTGCAAAAGCTCTCTGCCTAGAGGCTGTAATTTCCAGAATGTCTGTTTTTACTTCCCATAGGTAACTGAAATTGTGCATGATATAAATTATAACTTTTAACCCACCATGACTGGAGCTGAAGATAAAGGCTGTCTATGGGACATTTGCTGGGTATCTCTCAGCCTTACCAATAATCTAGAGACATCTGCAACAGGTGACAGAGTACATGCTAAGAAGATAATTATACAATTTTACTGAGTATAGTTAAAAAAGACTGGACTACAGAGATACTACAAATTTCTTGATGACAATAAGATATTTTCAAGATATTAATTGCATTTCTAAATTAATTTATGTATTTAAGTCAATTGCAAATAAAATCTTCCTTTTTTCAGTTCGGCAAAAGGACTGTTAAAATTTCTATGGAATAATAAGTGAGAACAATTGGACATTTTCAAAGGAAAATGATGCATTTTTACCTATCTAATTTTAAAATGTATATTAATATATTAATCCAATCAGTTTTGCTGATAAACAAATAAATGAGAGTGCCCCCATAGAATATTGTTTGAGTCAGAAAATAAATTACTAAGCAGTGTGCGTGTGTCTGTGTGTGGAAAAAAGAGGCAGCTTTCAATTTTAAATTTGATAGCAAAAGTGTCCTCTCTGCCAGTCTCTGGGTAGTAAGTGAGAATTTTTCACTGTAACATTTGTGTGCCTCAGAGGCTTAAAGAAGCCAGAAAATACTAGAAAGTTGAAGTCCTTCAGTTCCCCAGATAGGAAAAAATATTTCCACGATCAGAAAACATCATAATTCTAGCATATGGATATTTCATTATTAGAGTAAACCCAGTTAAAATCTTAGGGAAAGCAGGAGCTGAAAAGCTGGCCAACTCTAAGAGAATAAGAATCAGTGATTGCTAAAACTAAAGTGACCGAGAAGACAGGGATATGAACAGGTACATCAGTCTTTTGAAGTCCTTCCCTCACGATCCACAGTTAAAGAAGATTTGCTAAATTTTTAAAATTCCACTTTATCTTCTGAGGATATTACTACTTTGTTATTTAAAGAACATATTTCTTTAAATAATGAGTATCTGCAGCTAGTTTGAAGACAACAAAGGCATTATGGAAACTATTGTTGGTTTCATAAGGTTTTGAAGTCCTGCATCACTTATGCTGGTTTATTTTTAATTGGTTTTATTCTGTTTTATTTTCCTTGGTTTTATCCTTTTTAAAATAAAAATAAATAAATAATGAGTATGTCAAGTTGCTCTGTGAACAAGCACAATGTAATTTGCTGCACAATTTACATAGGTACTCTGAATTTATGTTAAGATGTATTGGCCTTCTACATTCAGTTTTTTGTTTGTTTGTTTGTCTTTTTGGTACCAGTGATCAAACTCATGGCCACATGCTTGCCAGGCAGGCACTTAGTCAGCTGAGCTAAATCCCCAGCCCTTTCCAAGTTGTTTTTCTTTAAATAATTGTGCTATCATCTGAAATGGATCCTAATTTTGATATTTAGTTAATTAAGTCCCTAATAATCTATGAGGACAGGAATCTGTTGTCATAATGCTTTGCAGAAAAAAAACTCACTTTATTTACTACTTAATTAAGAGTGAAATTTATTTAAGTTGAACCTTAATCATTTTATTTCTACTTTTTTACTTAATAGTTTCTGTCATTCTAAATGCAGAAATATCTATTGTCTTGTACTAACTTTTTTCCTTTCAACTGCCTTCAGAAAGCCCAGACTGAAATAAACAATAAAAAATAATTCCAATTCTTCTGCCCTTGACATTATATTTTCAAGTGGTTTTAAGTTTTTTTTTTTTTTTTTTTTTCGGCACCAGAGATTGAACTCGTAACCTTGAACCTGCCAGACAGGCGCTTAAGCCACTGAGCCAAACTCCCAGCCCTAGTTTTTTGAGGCAGAATCACATTGTGCAGCTCAGGCTGGTCTTGTGCTCCATTGTAGCCCAAGCCAGCCTAGAACTCACCACGCTTGTCCTACCTCAACCTCCCTCCGAGGGCTGGGATTAAAGGCATGCACCACCACGCCCGGTTGGTTTTAGATTTTTTTAGATTTTTTTGGAATTGCAAGACCTTATTTCTCTAAAATTGCCTTTATCACAATTTTAAAATCTGGTGAAGTTCTTTTACTACCCGAAGATTTCGTAAAATGGATGGAATAGCAAGTTTTTCATTTTAAAATGTTGTATTGAAAATGGTCAAAGATGATCCCCATTTGTCCAGCATCTAAGAAGCAGTGAAATCTCCAAGCAGCCAGGGCTGATTAGATCACTTCATGGTCCAGAATTCACAGTTTAAATCCCTTCACATAACAGGAAGTAGTAAAATTTCTGTACCCAACATAGGGCCAAACAAGGGACAAATGCCCCAAGATGGACACTCCTAGTTGGATTCCTGGGTATTTGATTACAACTGACAGTGACCACTGGTGTCCCGCTCCTCTGGATTTATGGCTAGGCTTTTCTCTTCTTTTCATCATAAGGATTATTGGAAACTTTCTTGGAATGAAGCATGTTATGGGGACGTAGAAAGAAAAATCTAAATGCGCCAAATTATATGCAATTGAAGTTTCATTGAAAGTACCTGATTGTTGTTCATAAATTCTGACGTCACAGAAAGCTAGAAGATAAGTGAATTCAAAGAAGTCAGGCTGCACCATGGAGACAGTGCAGCCATGACACAGAGTAAGCTCATGGGGCTGGATCTGCAGATTATTCACCAGAGGCAATCAATCCATTCTAGCCAGGAGTGACGTTGTGCTGCGGGTTATTGCCAAATTGGCTTGAACGTGAGTCAACTTGAAAAGCATGAGAAGACCTCCTAGCGCACCTAAGGTTTTCATCCTTGCTTCAGACCTCAGCCATCAAACAGAAGCAGGAAATTCAAGGTAGTTAATATTAAAGGCAATTTCTCTTTTTTGTCATTCAGATCACTTTGCTTTAAGAGAACTCTATATTTAAATTTTTGTAACTAGCATTTGTTAAAAAATAGCATAGTATATTAAAAATAACTAACAACCACAACAGAAAAACCTATGACTAGAAATATAAAGGCAGGAAACCTTGGTACTGGAAATAATTCTGATATTAATTTTCCCTGACCTCAAGGTCCAATGAAAGAGATTGGCACTGAGATTTTAATTCCACTCCTCTCTGTGTTTTTTAACAGTTTTCCTTTGCGGATATGACGAAGCTGTAGACTACTAAATGCAAGAAGTTTAAAGTCATACCTTTTAGTTTGTGTGTAAATAGATGCCACATCAATAGATATCTTTTTGTAATTGGCTGTTTAATGGGAAGAGATATCAAAATTCAGATGTTATCTTTAAAAGAACTCTACAAACTCCTCTATCCCTTAAGGAACAATTAATATTGCACTATTATAATTCAGAAACACTAATGTTCACCACTTGGAGGTTTAGTTTATCCTATTATAGAAACCCATTATGGAAAATGCTTCTAACTGCCTTTAATTGTCTCTTTTTTTGTTTAGGCTGATAGACATAATTAAATGCAGCATTTGAAAGTGTAAATATGCTGTGATTAGACTACTTATTGTTCTCTATTTTCATAAAATGAAAAGACAAAGGAAAAAAATATTCTCAAGTTTTGAGGCATTTGCTTTTTTCTAGTGTATACATTTAGAGATCCTGCAACTCTAATATCCAATCCAATTCCCAAAAATATTTAAAGATCTAAATATCTATAAAAAGAGCCATATGTAAAAACAAAACCTGTTGTATAGGCATACATATCATTGTATTAGAGTTCAGGAATAGAAGAGAGATAAAATATAGGATATTTAATTTTTGAAGGATATCAAATTTCTGATTAATAAAAATGCTTTTAATATTACAGATTCCAAAGATATATATCTATATAGATAGATAAATAGATAGACAGATAGATATGATGGATATACACTTCAAGTTCATGTTACAAGCTGCTAAAATAATTTTTTTTCCTAATCTAAGAATACTCATGTAGTGAAAGGGTTCAATTAAAATTCAGGTGGAAGTGTATTTATCTATTTTGTTAGTTTTTGGTATTTTTCACTAAAATCTAAGTCTATTTGAGAAAAGACAATTTTGTGCTGGAAAATAATTTTACATAAGATACAAGGAAATGGGTTTTAGATGAATGGTTGCTAAAGAAGATACTTCAGTACATGAGACTTTAGGAAAGAACCATAGTTACTTCTTTAGGTGAAAAAGGAAGCTGAAAGACAATCTTTCAGGAAAATCATCAAGCATTTTTTAAATAATTGTGCCTAAAGAAGTTCAGAGATACACATTTCTCTTTGTGACAAGTAAAACTGTCTCAAAGATAAACAGGACCAAAGAAAGTCCATGCCCCTTTGTAAATGCTTTTGCTTGGTTTGATCCTTCTCAATATTTAAAAATGACAACTTGATAATTGTAGCACTATCCTTTAAGCATCACTATCATAGGCACTTAAACTTAGGTAAAAATATTATAGGCAGTCAGATAGGTCTGAACCCTAGAGGGAGTCAGTGCAGGAGATGAGAACACATTACAATTATGGCTAAAGGCACATCTGTTGGAAGCCAGGCCTCAAGAGAAAGACAAAATGAGCAGGCCTACATGGCTGCCAGAGAGATAAACAATAAATGAACACTAACATCAATCGCCCTGGTGGGTGGTCAGAACTTCCTGGTTTGTCTATTCCTAAAAATGTCCTTATTCTTTCCATGTATACTTGCTTTATGACCTGCTTCCCCATTGGTTCAGTATTACCTAAGCAGATAAACTTATAATCTTATAGGTTTATCATAATTTCGACCCACATCGTACCCACCTCATTATACCCACCTCGTGATTTTGCTCTATAACATTACTGTATTAAATGGAGTCTGTGGCAATCCATTTTTCAGGTCCCCTCCTGTTTCTCAGCATCTCTTTCTCTTTCTCAATAAATATTTCCTACTCTTAACCTCCATTGTTCCCTAAAATTCATTCTTTGATTTTGGGAAACATAAACTCTGTATCTGACATCTAGCAGATTAAGAGTGTTACATTTATTTCCCCTATATTATCACCAGTTACATCCTCAGGACTCCATGAAACTAACCCTCATTCTTTTTACATTCTTGGGTATTGCAATGGTTTTCCACTGATTGGTTTATATTCACATTTTTAAGATAATGTTCTTTCTGCTATTGATTGCTTGCAAATGTTAACAGAATGATTCTAACTTAGGGTTAAAAGATTCTTGAGCATTCCTCTTAGGGTTCTTGAAGTTCCACAAGTTGTCTATGGTGATTTTTATTTTATGGTATTATTTTACAATAAACTTGAAAACTATTCAACAGGTCACTATCCTCAGTTTTAATTTCAAGTTAGACTACTGGTCTAATTTCCAAATACTCTAAAAATTTTCCTGTGAAACAGTTTAAAGCTTTGGTATTTATTTTTGTGGGCAAATAATAATTTATAGCTTTGCCTTTTAACAGAACCAAATGAATAACATGTGTGGGCAGTGAATAATTTTATCACACAGCACACAGATGTTGCACAAGTTGAGAAAAATGTGTAAGACACAAAAAGTGTTATTGGGTTCCACAACTAGAAGAAGAAGAAAAAACATTTGAGTTTTTGTAGAACTTTGTAGAACGTAGAGATTATCAATTGTATATGAACAGCTATAAGCAGACACATAAATAAACATATCTTGTGTAGAAATTGCCACAAAGCGGAATTTATAAAAATGAAAAAAATAATTTAAACTCTTTAATATAAAAATAATTTAAATATTATAATCTTTGTCAATGGACAGTGTTATAATTATACAAGTTGACATCTGATGTTTTGAATTTCTATTAAGGACATCAGATGAGATGTGTAGAAGTTACTAACTTGAGGCACACTGACAGATTATCAGCAACATATTGCTTATATTTGATTTGCTTTCCACATGATACTTCTTTTCCCACTTGCTATAATGCTCACCAACTGCTACTGTATTAAGCAGGACACGCTTTATTCATTCATTAATATTCTCTACATTATCTGTGGATACAATTAAGTTTGCTTAGTTCTATAAAGTCCAGCATCCCAATGTTATGGTAATTCCTTCTGATTAACTTACTTTGCTATAGAAATATATTTCACTAAGCTAATGAATAATACAAGAGGACCTTCACTGTTTCTTACTTTGCAGTCTTTTCAGTTAATACATCTTTGAAGAAGGTAAGAGAGTTACATAGTTTAAAAACCTCCCAGCAAAGTTACGAAAATATTGATATGTAATTTTTTTTAAGTTTTATTTTAAGGAGAGTAAAACCAAACCAAAGCAAATAGAACGAAGCTAATCAGAACAGAACAATGCAAGTGATACAGAACTTCAAAACAAGATAATAGGAAATCAACAATGGCTACCATAATGTCTCTTGTTTTCTTCAAAATAGCTATCCACACCATCAGACATAATAAAGTCAAAGAAAACAAAACAGAATAAAACCAATAAAACAAAACAACAAAAGCATTACAGGGCTTCAAAACCAGATAACAGAAAGTCAACAATGGCTACCATAATTACATCCCGTTATCTTCAATAGCTGCCCACATCAACAGACATAGTAAAATCAAACAGAACAAGACAGAATAAAACCAAAATAAACAAATCTATGAAAACAATGCAGGAATTCAAAACAATATAATAGGAAATTAAAAATGGTTATCACCTTTCTTTTTTAGACATTTCCTCCCCATCACTTTCATAATATATATTGTACATTTTGTATCCTTTTAACTCCTTCAGTTTTTTTATGCTATCAGATAACACTGTGTTCACCCAGATGAGTTTGAAACATCTCACTCTTGAGCATGAGCTCAACTTTCATCCATTTGCCTACAAGAGCTTCGAGATTATCCATCTTTATAGCTGGGTAGCTTTCCATTGTATGAAAGTACCACATCTTTCTTACCCATTCTGCAGTTGATAGGCAAGTTACCCCTTCTTTTTTCTGGTTTCCTGTTGCATGCAACAATTGTTTTCTCAGTCTATGAATTTTCTTCCAAGTTAAATGTGTATACAGCATAGTGATGGATCTTGTTTCTTGATCCAGTCTCCCCGTGTTTCTTTTTATTGCTGAATTAAGGCCATGTACATTAATGGTTACAACCTGCATGCACTGGCTCATCTCTGCCATGCTATTCTCCT
This sequence comes from Dasyprocta punctata, assembly GCA_004363535.1. Classification (NCBI taxonomy): domain Eukaryota; kingdom Metazoa; phylum Chordata; class Mammalia; order Rodentia; family Dasyproctidae; genus Dasyprocta; species Dasyprocta punctata. The sequence goes on from RJWM01013425.1 coordinate 35,805, forward strand.
GCTGTTGGCCCCCTGCTTTTTCCCTTCATTCAACTGCCTGTACAGTTTGGCAATTCCCCCTCTGCTGCTGTTCCTTGAACCGTGGTCATTTTTATCTCTCTCTAGAATATAATTTTGCCCTCTCAGTAGGGTTGATTTGCGGGTCATGAATTCTTTCAGCTGTTCTTTATCATGTGTTACGGTTGATACATTGTGTCAACTTGAGGAATTTAGAAGTTTAGCTGAGAGACTCAGCAGGGAGCCAGGGTTCTTACTTGGTAAATATCCTCCTCCTGTGCAAAGCAGAGCAAGGAGATTCTGTGAATGCTACATCTATCCTGGGGGTTGAGGGTGGCCTGTGTACAACCAGAGACTTGTTTTCCCCTCTTTTGCTCTGGCTGCCTTTTGGCTCTGACTGCTGCCTTGAAGTATTGCCCCAGTGCCATGCCACTCTGCCTTGCAGGCAGCTGATTATGGCCTGAAAACTCCCAAAACTGTAAGCTAAATAAACCTTTCCTTCCTTGATTTTGTGTGTTGGGTATTTTGTCCTAGCAACCAGAGTGAAGTAACCAGGACGTTATGGAAGTATCTTATTTTCCATTAAATTTTGAAAGATAGTTTTGCAGTGTTCATTAATCTGGGTTGGAAGGTGCTTTCTTTCAGGATTTGGAACACTTCACTCCAAGCTCTCCTTGACTTTATGGTTTGTCTTGAGAAGTCTTTTGTGATTCTGATGTTTTTTCCTGTATAGATGATCCATTTCTTTTATCTCACAGCCTTTAATACTAATTCTTGTACTGAATTTTTGGAATCTTGATTAATATATGGCTGGGTGTAGATTTATTTTGATTATGGCTTGTTGGAGTTCTGTATGCTGCACATATCTTTATGCCAGGTCCTTTTCCCATGTTTGGGAAGGTTTCTGCTATAGCTCCTATAGATAGTCCTTTTATGTCATTTGTGTTGGCCTCTGCTTTTTCACGGAAACCTATCCCTCCAATTATTTTTGTCTGTGACATTTTGCAACCATTGAATTGTTATTTCCTGGTTCCTTGTTCTTTAAAGAGATCTTTTCTTTCACAATTGCTAGCTTCAATCCTGTCCTCAAGGTCTGAAAGTCTTATCTTCAGTATTTTCAAGTGATTTTTCAAACTTTCAATGGAGTTTTTAATGTCTTGGATATGTCTTTGAATTTGTTTTGTGCATTGTTATTCCTTCCTATATTGTTCAGTCAGTTTCCATTATTTTCCTATGTCCCTCTTTTTTATCTATGTCTTCTTTAGATATGCCCTGCGATTCTTTCATTTTGTTTATGTATGATTTCTTCTTTTACCTGAGATTATTTCTGATTTAATTACTTTTATAGCCTCTGAAGTTGTTTCATTATTTCAGTTGCTATGCTTTCAGAGATTTTAGGTGTGTGATTTCCATTTTCATTTATGACTATGTCACCCAGACTTGTTTTGGTTGGCTGGAAGTCTGAGTTTGCCTTTTGCTGCTTTGTCATGTGTTCTTTCCAACAAGCTAATTGTGGGGTCGTAGCTGCTTCCTATGTTGGCTGCCCCTCCACAGTATATGGGAATGGGCCAGACACCTGGTTTTCTCCAAATCCAGCTTCCCAGGGAGGCAGTGGGGGCGTGGGTTGGGCTTCTACAGACCTGTGCAGTACAGCTACACTGAGGCTTCCCTGATGGTCATGGGTGCGTGTTGGCGGGGCTGCTTCTTCACTCTGCCTGTGTGGCTACACCAGGACTCCCCTGATGGCAGCAGAAGCACAGAGGCATGTTTGTCTGATTCTCCCTGCCCATGCTAATTACCTGAGGGAAGCAAGCTGCCCAATGGCAGCATAAGTGCAGGGGCGTGTCTGGCTGCTTCTCCCAGCCCATGCTGGCTGCCTTCAGAAGGCAAGCCTTCTGATGGAGGTGGGCACCCAAGGGTAGATCTGCCTATTTTTACCTATTCATGCTGGTTACCTAATGGAAGCAAGCTTCCTGATGGCAGTGGGCTTGCAGGGATTGTAATGTTTTTAGTTGAATTGATATGGAAACTTCATAGAAAATAATGTTATACATAAAAACATACAAAATTGTAGACTTATGTCATTTTCAGAAAATATGACTATATAAAATTAGTAGAAAACATGAAAATGTCAATAATGGTTATATTATTATTTCTGTATTTATTGACTTTCTTGATTTTCTTTGAAAAATAGGCAACATTAATAAAGATCATTTTGCATAAACAAATACAAAATTATTAACCCCATAAAAGCATTAACTAGAACTAAAAACAATAGAATTCTATTTAAATTGGAAAGAAAGTATATCAAGAATATTACTAGCTATACAGGATAGAGTCAATCATGTAAATTATTCTTATAAATAGGCACTTTGCAAATAGCAAGTGATAAATTATACCTGTTTCAAGGAATAGATTAACTTTTGAGCTAAAGGATATTTTACACATTTAGAACTCAGTCTTGGAAAATATCCACTCTTCGGTGGTATGTCATTTCTAATTGTGCACCCTGTCTCTTTGGGGAATAGAGTATAAGTAATAAATAGATTTTCTGTGTCTCCTAAAATTATTGCCATGGAAAATATTTTATAATGATTTAATGCTACTCGGAATGGGGTTATCCTAAATTAGAAAGATTTTCAATGACTTAACAAATCAAGGAGAAATTAGAATATTATATCTGAGGAATGACACATTTGTCAATATTTTATTCAGTATGCTTATGCTATATTTAAAAAAACATTATTTTTCCAAGTTCTTAAACCTTTTACATTTCTTATTCTAAAAAGCTAAAATAAAATTATGAATCTAATATCAAAATGAGTTATGTCTATTAACCCATAATGTACTAATACTAGTGAAGCACATAAATACTGCTTTGATACAATATGGAGGATAATTATATATCTATCCAAATAAAGGGTAGTTACAAATTCCTAATTAAGTATTTTTGCTTTCTACATCATTAGTGAAAATAGTTATTGATCAGAGAAGCACACCACCCTTTTGGGGGGTTGACTTTAACATCCCCAGGAAAATATTGAAGTCTTCCCAGGGCGTTCAGTCTCACAGTTTGAGAGACACTGTTCCAATTAGATAGAAAATCAGAAAATTGCAAGGACAATTTGCAATCACCAGGTGATTTAGAAAACAGAAGTAGACCGTAGACCCTATTATTATGCAAAGTGACAAAATGAAATTACTGCATAGGAGGGCTTTCTTTTTGAAGCTGCAGTCTTTACAAATATGAGAGTTAAGTGATTCACTCTCAGCTTGTTTTCTATCTCTGCTTTTCTATGTGAATCTAGCCTGTGTGATCAAACAAGTTGAGAGATAATGTTTCTTTTTATAATTTATGGCAAAAATCACAGTAATGAAACAACACATCAGCACATTATGGCAGTAAATAGTTCAGAAATTTAGAGGCTACACTAGCAAGAACATTTTGCATATTATTTATAATCTTAGGGAGACAAAATTTAGTCATAATGTAAAGTGATGGTAAGAATTTTGTCTTAATGCTTCTTGGCCATTCAGTAACTAATGTATCAGGTACAATATTGACTATTTTGACTTGGGATATCATGCTTAGTTTGAAACTATATAAGCTATTTTTAAAATTTGTTTGTTTATTTATTTATTTAATTTATTTTTAGGTGAGAGTTCATTATGTTCTAGAAAGAGATGATTAACTAAAAAGATTATTCTATATTAAGATAGGCATTTAAATGTGTTTCAAAGATAATATTATGATTGCTATGCTGACAAAATATATGTTGCTGTCTTTATTTTGTCTTTTTTTTCTATTCCCCTTCAACCCCTCTTCCCCTCCATATTTACAAAAGCTTTGTTTCAATTTTTTCATTCTTTCCTCATTTTTCTCCTTACTTTCCCTCTCTCCCTTTATGTTCTTAGTTCCCCTTCCCATTTGAACATTATTCTTTTTATTTTACAATATCTATTACACATTTTGGTCCTTATTTACCCTTTCAGTTTCCCACACCAGAGAAACAGTGAAATATTTACACATGTGTGTCTGATCTATTTCACTTAGAAGCATGCTGTCAAGGTACATTGATTTACCTTGTTTATCCTTATTAATGGCTGAATAGTACTCGATTGCATTTAAAAAATCTTATTTATCCATTCATTTGTTGATGAGCATTTGGACTGTTTCCATGATTTAGGTATTACAAACTAAAAACATTGATGTGCATATGTCATTGTGGTATGGTGATTTTAATTCTTTTGGAAAGATACCAAGAAGGGGTTAAATCTAGTCCTAGTTTTTTTGAGGAATCTCCACACTGATTTCCATAGTGGTTGCACCAGTCTACACTCCCACCAGCTGTGGAGAAGGGTCCCTTTTCCACACAGCCCCAGGATTTGTTGTTTGATTTCTTGATGATCGCCATTCTTTCCAGAGTGAGATAGAATTTCAGTGTTTTAATTTGCGTCTCTTAAATGACTAGTGATGTTGAACATTTTTACATGTAATTGTTTGCTGTTTGTACTTCATCTACCAAGTGTCTATTCATTTCACATGCTTGTTTTTGGGTTGGGTCTTTAAACTTTGGGGGATTTTGGTTTTTTAGTTCTTTATATGTTCTGGATAGTAGTCTTTTGTCTGAGGAAAAGCTGGCAAAATTTTTTTTAATCACGCTGTACTTTGTTTCTTCTTTCTGTTGGAGGTTTCTCTTTCTGTGCAGAATGTTTTTAATACAATGAGGTCTCAGTTGTTGATTCTTTGTGATATTCGCTGTTCAATTGGGGTTTTGTTTAGAAAGTCTTTGCATACACCAATGTCTTTAAGAGTTCTACATATTCTTTCCTGGAGTACGTTTAATGTTTCTGTTTTAATATTTAGATCTTTGATGAATTTTTATTTTAGTTTGGAACTGAAGGCTGGTAACTGCCGTAGTGTATCTCTTTGTGGCAGGGACCCTTCTTAAATAATGTGGAAGAGACTCCCCTTTAAGGGACATGGACTTTCAAGGAATGGGGACCATTTTAGAGTAAAGTAGGTCATCCTGAATAATTAGTCATTATGTAAGCATTTGTAGTTCTAGCATGGCTCTGTAAAATAGGTTGCACCTAATCTAGCTGCATTTTGTTAGTGTGTTACCATGTATGGGAGACAAAGACCCAAGATATGTATATAGGCCAAGACCTCACCATGATGGGTGCTCAAACTTTGGATATGAATAAGCTAGGCCTATGCCAGTACGAATAGCACTACTTGCTGGAAAGAGCCTTCTTGTTCTGTCTCTCTGTGGGAGAACCTCACAAAATTATGATCAATTTAATCATTCCTGTCAGTCAGCTTTGGCCCAAGCTTTCAGATATGGGTGAAATTTTTATGTTTCAGGAAATTAAGCAATAATTTTCTGGGAGTATCTGAGGGAAACACTAGTGGTGTTTTCCTATGCATACAGTTACTGTATTTAAATTTTGACTTGGAGCTCCTTCCTTGGAGTTTGTAGTGGTATTAAGTGGATTTAAGTGTCTTAAAAGCATATTGTTTAAGGTTCAGTTAGATAATATTTTATTCTTATTTAATTTCGTATCTCTTCTTACATTCTCTAAGAGTTCAGATACACTTACATGAGTATTTCCATCTATGTTTGGAAATTTTTAGTAATTTAATTACAAAATCAAATACCTTGTTTTAGAGGCACTTACAAAAATTTTATGGTATAGTACCTTAAATAAAATAAATGCAGACACTTGATGCTCATGTCTGTCTTTGCTCTCATTACTTTATGAAAATGTAATAAACAAGTCTTCCAATGAAACATAGATCATATCTTTGAATTATACTTTTCATCACATGGGCTTCAAGGCAGTCCCTTAAAGAGGAGATGGGGCATCTCAATTTTCTCCTCCCATTGAACAGTAGGTTCACTGACTTCTTGTCACAGAAAAGGAATTTCAGATTGCATCAATGAGAAGAATAGGCAGATTTATTAGACAGAGTTAAAGCAGCACATATTCTAAAAAAAATAAGAGCACATGAAAAGTACTGTGTTCTAGTGTTGGCTATGTATCTGTGTGTGTGTGTGTGTGCGTGTGTGTGTGTGTGTGTGTGTGTGTCTGAGTGTGTGTGTGATAGCTGTTAGGATGGGTAATCTAATTGTGTTGCCTAAAATCTTTCTTCAAAACCTTTTAATTTCTTTTATAATCTTAAAGTCAAGTTACTACACTTCACTTTATCAGCTATATTATGTTATAGATTTAAGGGATTTGGGTGTGGATATTCTGGACAAGAAAGACAAACAAGATTGGGGAGCATAAACAAGGTAAGGGAGTACAGACAAGCCTGGGGGGTACAAATATGGAAAATCTTGATAACTTTGTGTCCTGAAGTTACAATTTTCTTAAAGTCATTATAAAATTACTATTTTTCTTGTCTCCTTTCCACCTATCATGATCTTTTATATCTTATCTCAAGTAAGGTGTAAAATTTAGCATGCAGAATGCGATAGCCAAAGAATACAGAATTGTAGGATTCACTGATTCAAATAATAAGTGATACAAGTAGGCTGAGTTAAATAAGGAGAACAAAATAACTCGTATTTAAAATCTTTTTAAAATTTAATTTAAATTTTTCTGTTATACATGGCTTAATTTTAAGAATTATAAAGCCCTGAAAGTCTTAGAATCACAGAACTTCATTCACCCTATGCCACCTTCTCACCCAGCATCTGCAGATACTGGCATTTCTAACCTAACTGCTGCTTCTCATGTTTGCTTCTGATATAGAAATAAAATAATTTTACTGATATTTCTTGATTTAAAAATATAGTACAATATACAATTAAATTTGGAAGATGAGTTTTCTCTCCTGCATTTTCTATCCTCTCCACACTCTCACTTCTCTCTTTCACCTGATAAAATTGGATTACTGTACAGTTCTTTGTCAATCAATGTTTATTTCTTATTGTGATTTTATATATATTGTTCATGAAAATCCTGAAATGCTCTAATTACCTCTTCTTTTTTATATTTTTGCTTTTCCTGCTCATGTTAATAATTGCTTTTTTTTCCTTCGCCAAGTTTCTATGTGCCTGCTAACTATCTTTGACGGGCTTTGGAAGTCTTACTCAGGTTTCATTTCTGCTAGTCGTGCATTTAGATGTCAGAGTGGGCATTAAACGGTAATTGACATTTTGTGCAGAATTTGACAGATTGATTAATAAACTTCAATTCAGGTTGATTAGATGCTTAACTAGATACTTGGTTGGCATTGGTATTGGATGAAGCATAGCCTCGCTTCTGTAACAGAATCTAAATTATCCAAATTCTTAAACAGAGTAGTTTTTTAATTATTATTTACTTTTTCTGTTAATGGGTAAATGTTCTCTCTCTAGAAATTTAGAAGTACAGACCCTCTTTAGCTAGAGATTTTACTATTCCCCAGGTCTTATTAACTTTTTAAGAGTTACTGGTTTTATTGATATTTCTCAAACAACCCTTTTGTCTTCACTGATTTTTAAAATATTTTTGATGTCATTTTCATTCATTTCTATTCTGTATAATGGTCTTCTTTTGATGTACTTAACTTAAAATTGTTCTTCTTTTTCTAGTTTCTTACAGTAGAATCTTAGATCATTCACTTGAGAAATTTTATGTTTCTAATATAAACATTTAATTCGGTAAATATCCTTCTGAATTCGCCTTTAGCTGCACCACCCCCAAATTTGATATATTACTTTTTCATGCAATTTGAAATATCTTCTAATTTGTCATGCAAGCTCCTGTCGAGTCATTTAGAAATATGTGTTTTTGCTTGTTTGTTTTGAGACAGTGATTTGCCATATTGTCCAAGCTGGATTTGAAATCATGTGCTTCTGCTACATTCTCCAGGTTAAGGAGTATGCCACACTCTCAGCTTCAAAATATATTAATTTTCAAATACTTGGAAATTTTCCAGATGTCTTTGTCTTACTGTTAGTGACTTCTAGATAAAAATCTTCTATGACGTAAGTACAAACTCTGGGTTATTTGCTTTCTTTTAAATTTGTTAAGGCTTGTTTTATGACTCAGAATATAGTCTACCTTGGTGATCACTCAGTGTGAACTTGAAAAGAATGAATATTCTATTATTGTTGGGTGCAATGTTCTGTTCATGTCAATTAGGTCAGGTTGGTCAATAGTGTTGTTCAGATCTTCTCCATCCATACTGATTTTCTGTCATCTTGTTCTATTGATTACTGAGAGAGTGTTGAACTCTGGCAGCAGAGTTAGGCCAAGTGGGACCTTGTAGGCTAGTTTACTCTGAGGAAAATTAGATACTGTGAGACAATTTTGATAAATATGGTGATAGTATATGTCATATATTTTAAAAGAAAAATTGACTCTGGGAGAATGGATTGAAAACTGTTGAGGGTTGAATCAAAGTTTTGTTTTGAAATAAAACAGTTGTTATTAATAGATATGTAAAAGATTTTGGCAGGAGCAAGATTTAGAAGGATTTTCAAGAACTCTGCTATGGTTTATATCTGGATGTCCCCTGTGTGGGTCTCACATGCTCATAAGCCAGTGGTGAGTGCCTTGGAAATTTAGTGGGAGAAGTGCATTTCATCTCTCAGTAGGCTGAAAGGAGTAGAAGGGAGAATTAAGAAGCCTGAGCTACAATGAAGGTAGTTATGATTAGAGAGTGATAGGTTTACAACATAGGTTATGGGTAAATTACATTTGTTAGAAAGTTAGTTTATAGTATGAATGTATAGTGAGTTGTTGTGGTGGAGTACAGGGCAAATTATCTGAGTAACTGAGTCATTGTAAAAGTGATACCCAAAGCCCACAGAAAAATAAAATGAGAGTTTATGTGAAATCTAGAACACTCAACACCCAGGGAAATGGTGGACTATTTTAATTTTATAAAAGTTAGGTTGCTTCCCCATAAAATGGTTGTTAGTTTTTAAAACATTACAAATAATTTGTATATTTTCAGCTTAACGATCAATTTGAAAAATCTGAAAAGGATTCCATTTCAGTGCAGCCAAACTTAGATACATGGGGGGATATTTACAAAGTGCTAACTCAGTTTATTTTTCTTCTTTTTTAATAATTGCTTTATATTGAACTTCATTCTTATACTGCAATTTTTTTTATTTGCACTGCTGGTCTAATTGTCTGCTGACATATCCATTATCTTTCACAGTCACTTCAAATATGTGAAGGAAATTATACTTGTGAAATTGTTATCAAAAATAATGAAAGTAGTTTTGAGGATAGCAGTAGTGACTTTGTTGTAAAATTTTCAAGGAATAAGGAGAATATTCATCTAGAATATTATCCAGCCAGAATAATGGTTTAGAGAGAGAAGTTAGAATTCATTCACAATTAGATTAAGGAGAATATTTGTTGTGTCTCTAGGTCTTGAAGTTAGAGGTGATAAGAGATGCACAGCAATTAAATGAATGCTGTGGGAACTGAAGCAGAGCAGAATGGAAAAAATGTGACAAGAATACTCAGAAGAAAATATGAAGATATAGCCAGAAGAAAATTTGAAGATATAGTCAGTAGATATGTTTAGATATGTTTTAGTTATAGATATCTTTTAGGGGTTGGGGAGGGGAAATAGGTATAAGAAGGGAGTGGGAACACTGGAATCTGGGAAATGAAAAATAACACGGAGACCTCAGATTCCTGTGGTGACTGACAGTCAAGGAGGTAAATGTTAACAGTGAGTTTAGCCCTAGTGATTCTAAACAGATTCTAAGAGATTTGTGCAAATGAGGGCTAAAGTTATGGGTTGGGTGGCCTCAGGAGAAGTCATATGTTTCCAGACTGACGTCTATTGGAGGACATCTAGAAGGAAAGGCTAACTATGAGCATGCTGTAGAACTTTATTAAGGAACATAAAATAACATGCCTGGCAGCGGGAGGAGAGTGCATGCAGTGGTACAAACGTAGAAACATTATATTACACTCATACTCTATAAACTACACACCTTTTAGTTTTTGTTTAACATCTTTTCCGGACAAAGATACACTTTGTCTTTTTATTGATATTTTCTAAATGCATCTGATGATTTCAACAAACATTTGTGGATGATTTTGAAAATATATGAATTTCAAAGGGTTATTCAGTCCTCTACATAAGTTTAAAAATATCTTGAAACCCAAATCAGAGTTAATCTATCATTGTACTCTGCGTAAGTTATTTATTAAAAAATAAATAAATCATAAATTCAGTGGGCAAAGCTAATAACAAACGGAAAGGCTTTGGTAGAAATGAGACCTGCTTTTTTTTTTCTTCTGATTAACTGAGGGAGGTTGATTTATAACATACTACCAAGCAAAAGGCAATTTCTATATTATCCCCAGGCAGTTATACATTGGTGAGAAACATAGCCATGATCCAAGTCTTCTCATTTTATGCACTTGCTTTCAAAGTGTTAGTTCATTTTGTCATCAATCATCCACTCTTTGACTCAGAAAACATAAACCAGAAATGCATTTCATTTATGGAACACCTTTCATACTTAGCAGCATGTGAAACTTAATTCTTCTCGTTGTTAGATTCAGCTTTATTTACTGCACTGGAGTTGTAGACATGTATAGGGATGGTCACCAACATGCATAACAGGCAGAGAGTGAACCTTAAAATTGCTCCCTAGATGCTTTTCTAAACACAAGGCTCCAAAATGATGACTTTTAGGTCTCAGCTGTCTTAGTTTTCTCCTAACATATTGATGACTACAACCATATCCTCTAAACATTGAAGATAATGAAGCCAACAAGTTTAAAAGAAACAACCCTTGTTTGTTTATTCTTTATCATTTGTAACTACATATATAGTGAGTTTTACAACTGTGATTCCCAAAGTCCACAGACAAATAAAATGAGAGTTTATATAAATTCTGGAACACTCGGCATCCTGGGAAACTGGAAACTTTTAATTATATAAATATTGTCTATCATTTAAAAGTTAGCTTGTTTCCTAGTAACTCCTTTATGAAACAGTTGTTAATTTTTTAAACATTACAATTAATTTGTATACTTTAAGTTTAACCATCAGTTTGAAAAATTTGAGAAGGATTGCATTTCATCCAGCCGAACTTAACTGCATGGCAGACTATTTCCAAAGTACCAACACAGTTTGTTTTTCTTCTTTTTTAATAATTGCTTTATAATGAACTTCATTCCTGTACTGCATTTTTTTTCTTTGCACTGCTGGTCTAATTGTCTGCTGACATATACATTATCTTTTATAGTCACTTCAAATAGCAAAAAAGATTAGTTGCTTATGATTTTCAGCACTTCTTTTGCACTTGCAACCAGTTTTCCCTGATTACTTCATTTTAATGGCCCACAAAATGCAATCAGAAGGCTGTAATGCCACATTGATGTAAGGCATCTGTGACCAATGGAGAAGGCATAAGGATCTTCAAAATAATACTGTGTGCACAAAGAAACTACTTTCTTGGGGGGGGGGGAATAAACAAACAAAAGCACAAACATCTGGAATATAGGAAGACATTGTAGAAAGAGAAGAGAAAAACAGATTTATCTTATTGAGACTCATGCAGTTATTGCAAAACTTCCTAAGTTCCTTTGTCAACCACATATGTGAGATTATCAAACACGTTTCCAATGCATGAAAGTGTTTTTATTTAAATATGGCATTATATCAGTAGTCATACCTTTCATGATTCTAAATTGTAGAGTTCTCAGATAATTGTTATTTCTATTTAGATACTCCTAATTTCTTTTTAAGTAATGGAGCAAACTTAATGACATATATTGTTACGAGACCAAAGGGAAACTTTTTTTAAGATTGTGAAGAAATGAGGTTGTTTAATGTACATGTGTCAATAGATTACTATTCTTGTCTTAATATTTTCACTTTTTTTCTAAAATAGAGCATTATCTAATTCATTCATTGAGAAGGAATTAAGGGAGTGCCTCTTTTGGTGAGATGCAAAATCTCTTTGGACTTAAAATGTCATATATACTTTCCTTAAGTAAATGGTATGTTTTCTGTGTGGCAAAAGAATACATTAATTTCTGCATATGCAAAATGACTTAACACTAACTATGCCTACTGGTAATCAAAGGATATATCAAATATATCAAAACGCACAGGTGTGTCTTGTATTTCTCAGCAATTTCAGTGAAAACACAAAAATCTCTATTTGTCTACTTAAAATAGCATGGCAGAATAATTAACAGTAGGATATACTGTATTAATAAAGCAAGGTGAGAAACTCTCCAGCCCTACTGCCAGGGAACACACAAAAGCAGTTCAGACAGGAAGTGTGGTGGTCAACTTGTAACACCCACCTGAATTGAATTAGAGTGTGCTGGGTGTGGAGGGGCCACCTGAGGATTGTTGCCAATGACATAAAAGAGGAGAACTGAAGAGGAAGAGGAGTGTTGTTGGTTCTCCAGTTGCCATTGCTTTTCTTGGAAGAGCTTGTGGAGCTTCTTTGCTGATATGACCTTGGCTGTTCACATCATCAGGGGAGCTTGGGACCTTGTTGTTGCTGAGAATGGCTGCGGTTCACTTTGGAGGAGCTCTAGTCCTGAGCATTGCTTCCTGGCTGTAGAGGGGAAGATGGTAGACTGTTCAATCTCTTGGAGAAGTTTGTCACGCTGGCTTCCTGATTCAAACTCAGCTGTTGTCATTGTCAGAGGAGCTCAGGACCTTGTTGTTGAGGATGGCCATGGTACTTTTCAGGGGAGCTCTGGTTCTTACTTTGAGCGTCACTGCCTAGCTCCAGTGCAGATTACTCAGCCTACTGGCACAGATGTTTCTTCCCATTGGCACAGATTTCTAACTTCCACTACTGACATTTGGGCCTTCCCAGGGCAGATCTGTGAAACAGTCGTGCTTGAGTCATTGTGTGGGCTCTAGGCCTCCAGTTGGACTTATTGGGGGCATTGTCATTGGCTCTAGGACTTCAGCTGGACTCATGCAGAACATTGCCGTAGGATCTGGGTCCTCAGCGGGATTCTTTGGGTCTCTAGTGTATGAATAGATTTCCTGCACATTTTTGTGCTTGACTTTTTGGGTAACTATTATAAAATAACCCTATAAATCTTGTGTCCTGTATTAAATTGTTTTCCTTGTAAGCCCTAGCTACAACAGGAAGAGACAACAACATTAGGGCTGGAGATGTAGTTCAGTGGTTGAATGTGTGCTTAGGATGTACAGGTCATGGGTCTGAGACCCAGAACAAAAAACAAAAAACAAAAAAAACCCCGAAACAAACAAACAAAAACACAAACAAACCCCAAAACTAGGAAAACAGAGTGACAGACTAAGAAAAGATGAAAGAGTAAATGACTTTTCAGTATCATGGTAAGCGAGGGACACAGAATTATTTTGACAAGATATGAAAAAGCCATGGAAATAGCAGTGTGCATTTCTGGATGATACCAACACGCTTACTCTCTCATTTTTATGGCAGGTAGACTTCTCTGCAACCATAGCAGAGGATTGTTTTCCAGGTTTTTCAGCTTCTGCTTTATAAACAGAGAATACAAACAAGCAGTCCCAAGGTGGAAGGCAAGAGAAGAACCTAACACAGGTTAAAATTCAATTTGCATTAGTTAAAGTAAGAGTTAATGAAGATGTGACTGGCAATTGGCAAAATTAAAATCTGGAATGCAGTCAGCAAAGATGAGAGGAGACTGAATATGAAAATCATCATAAATTAAATAAGATCCCTTGAAGATAGAATCACTGCTTTGAAAAGAGCATAGGTCAGCGTAAGAAGTTTATTGCCAAAATGAAAATTCAGCACTCATGTTCCAGCAGTTGCTAATTCTCACAAAGAATTAAAGAATGTAAAAGAAAAAAAAAGATTTGATGAGCAAAAAGTGCAAGACTCTTGAAAGACATAATATCCAATGAGTTAGTTTTAGTAATCAGGAAAAGTGATATGGCTTTAAAATTTGTACAAATAATGAATATTTTGATACATGTAAAGAAAAAGTGGCAAATCTTTCCAAATCTACTAAAAGCACTTTTTAATTAAAGCAAAAATAGTTTTAAATTATGATGGAAATTATTATAAGTGACACAAGAGTATAATTTCCCAGGGAACAAAACTCAGAAACAAGCTCATTCAACTTATCAATCAGCCAATTACTAAATATCTTTCCTTATAATTAATTATATAATAAGTAGATTAATTTTCTAAATGCCAAGAAAAAAGACTGGGGACCCATAATTTTGTTTACTGTAAAAGTAAGTCAAATATTTTGAAAATGTTTCTTCTAGAGAAACTATTTTGATAAATAGTTAGAACATAAAGATATGATGTCAGAAAAATCAATAAAAATTTGTAACTATTAAATGTCATCATTCCAATCATTTCAGAGAAATGTGATCATAAGTAAGACTTTCTCTGTATTTATGATTTCACTGTGTGACACAAAATTCTTAAGAATGAGGAAATGGCATGAATAAGAAACAAAAGCCTCCTACATAGCCTTTATACATCCATAAATACATTATATACAATGACCCTTGTTTAGTAGAAGTAGAATTTTTGTGACCATGAACTCAGGCATTTGTCTTATTTGGAAGAGTTTTAAAATTGTTCTATGCTACATATCTAGTATCTCTTGTGTATAATCACAAATAAAATGCATTTTGTGAGGTAGTAGACCATATTATTTTAAATACATGGCTCTGACATAACCATCTTAGGTGTATTCCCAGCTTTGCTCTTTCTTCTTCTCATTTGTCTAATTTACTTACTGAGTTCGAATCACAAAGGATAGTTCCTCAGTAGGCTTAGTATGACAACCACATTTATAAAGTCTGTAGTTCAAACTAGAACAAAGAAGTCTCTCTAATAAAAATTTGCTACTATCGTCGTGGGTAGCAAAGCGATGAGAGTAAAAGAATACTTGCCACCTCTTCTATATACCTATATATGTATTTTTTTCTGTGTCATAAAGTAGAAAAATGTTAGTTCTCTGATTATTCAACTTGGAATATTGTAAATTCTAATGTAAATTTCATTTAATTTAGTTGTAAGATTCACTTATATGTTTGTAGTTTCTCTTTGCCAAGGTCATCAAATGAATGAAGAATTAGCATTTGTTTTATTGCATTCCATAATGCTAAATCTACAGTTTGATCACTTACGTGTAGCTTCTACTTCTAGTCATTCAATCCTTAGAGAAACAACAGTTTTATGATCTTTACCTCCTACCTGTTAACAAATGTTCCTGAGAAAAAACAATAGCACATTTGAATAATTTTCATATATTGAGAAAGTTAAAAAAATCAAATCGTTACCTTGAGCAAAAGTAGTTTCTATGTGTTACTACAACAATACAAAACTAAAGTGTTAAATTTTTTCCGTTATTTTCTTCATGCCTAGGTCAACATATTACAGTAATTTCTCAAACCATTTCTGTACTTCCATTTGTAAAGCATCATTTTAGTAACTTATTTAGAAATACCAGATTTATATATAATAATGCCTCATGAATCAATCAGGATCCTTATATCTTCATTAAAGATTGATATGAATCTTTTATCTGATATTTGTACCTTTGGTTCTTTTTTTTTTTGAGAAAACAGTGAAGATAAACAGATTCATTAATAAACACAGTAACACTCAGAAAATAAGTTTATAAAGAAAGAATATTCACTCCACATCTTTGATACAGTTTTGATAAGGATAATCAATAAGGAGACATTTCTGCAGTCTGAAATATATTTGTTATTAGATTAAAGCTGTATTAATTTTCTTGCAACGCCTGTGAAGCATTCTCAAAGGGTGTCATTGAAATTTCTTGGCTCTTACTATTTTGCAACAAACAGACTGGTTAGTGGGAGGTTGTATTAGCATAGTAAATGCTAGGAATCTATTTCTATGTACATATAATTAATTTGCACCTTAGTGATGAGTAACATGGAATTTGCTATTTTCATTAATGTTCCAGAGAACTCTTAGCACCATAATTAAATATTTAATCATAGCATATATCTAATTCATATAAAATCTAATTCTAATTGTTACTTTGTATTTTGCTTACAAAGTGGTTGTGCAAAATATTTTGGTTTAAAAATCTTAATTTACTTTTTCATGAATTAACTTAGCTAAAGATTCAATTGAAAAATTGGGGTTGAGGGAAAGGCTTGTGATTTATTTGTTTCTAGTAATTTTGAAGACAAAATAAAGTGGTCATCAAAATGTATTGTGCAATAATCTCTTGAGAACACTTGCTATGTATACACAACTCCATATCTCTAAGTGAAACTTGGGAGTCTGCATTTGAATAAAGATTTTGGGCATCATTGAAAACATAACATCTAGATGATTGAGCTGTGGAGTCCATGTGATTATTAAAATATGCTGCAAATCAAGAGTGAAAAAATAGATCCACAGACCAAGAACTAAGGAGTGACCTAAACTATTCAAACTGAGTAAAATAAACAGTGTATCCTGAACCAGATGAAAACCAAGAGTAGGACAGGTGACTAGCAGGAGATTATATAAGAACACATTACAAAAGAGGATAGGCTGAACAACTACGGTGGGAAATAGCTGGCAGAGTGGGTTTAAAAGTAATAAGATAGAACTGAGTCAGCTTTGCACACCAGCCCCCCCACCCCCAGTTTCTACAGTCACTTTTTGGATTTCTCTAGCATTATGTTTCATGTAGTGAATATTGTCCTGTCACAGGTTTACTGACAAGGACAATATCCCTGTGAAATGTGGTACTTAATAACCATGCCTGATCTAGTTAGAGAATCACATCCCCTAGAAATATATTGTTTTCACATCAGTAATTTATTTTTTAGACTATTCCTGTACAGCGATTTCTGAAATAGGAAGGATCTTATTTGGGCACCTGAATACAACAAAATTTTTAAAGCTCATTCTGGAAGGGAATGCAGAGGAGATCAGATCCATCTAAAGTCTCATAAAATAGTATTGTGAAAACAGTACAATAATCTCATTAAATGTTTTGTCTGTATTGTTTCCTCAGAACAGATTGCTTGGGGCACTGCATTACAGAGCGTCTGCTGTTTTGTTGCAGCCAGTGTTTGCTGATCACACTGACTATTCCTAGTGAGTGAGCCCCAAATTGTCTGTATCTGTGATTTATGTGAAGTGATTTCAATCAGAGTATAAAAAAGTGAGACTCAAGTCTGCAGTGAGGTTGACAATAAATAAATAAAAGCAATTGTTCTTGGTTTGAGCCGAATTGTAATTTCACTAAGTTTGTTAAATAACAATATTCTTGGGTCATATTGTGAAGCATTAGCAGCGTAAACCCATAACTGAACAACATAAATTATAAATTGATTTAGATGAACCAGGTCAGGCTCTAATGTCTAGCATACATGATGTGCTAAAGATGTGTAATGACCCATACAGAGATGTGGCAGAGGGGGAATTCAACAAAATTGACTGGCTTTTATTAGATCTCACATGGTCAAACAGCATTTGTCTGATAAGAAAAATAGACTCAGGGAATTATCAAGAAAAAAAGAGGCTATTTTCTTGATGTGGGAAACCTTTTTGAATTCCTAATAGTTCATTGGTGAAAACAGCCATTTCTAAAATTTTGCAACAAGGTGAGAAAATACCAGGCAGAAACAAGTTATTGAAAGAGAGTATATATCACTTTGAACTCTAAACACTTGTTCTTAAAACATGATGCCTCTTACATCAGCAGATAAGATGACAGAAGTGTGTGATTTACAAAACATTTTTTAGTTTAGAAAAATAAAGAGATAAACCTGAGTTGGTGAATATAGTAGCTGTAAGACAAAATTGTTCTGTGTCTATGTAAGTCACATACAATAAAAACTCTAAACTAATGCCCCTTAGTTCTTAAACTCACCTAGTATTATTTATATTATTCAGTCATTTGCCAGGTAAATCTTCTAAAACACTGAAAATCTAAATCCTTAGTGGAGATAGGAAAATCAGAAGTATGATTACTAACTCAAAAAAAGGTTTCATTTGTGGCTTTTTGAACAGGAAGAAAAGATTTACTGTGGTAGGTGCAGAAAAGGCCTTCCAAAGATGTC
>RJWM01013426.1:0-10135 GCA_004363535.1 Dasyprocta punctata
AGAACTATTTAGATTATCAGTTCTTAGCATATGGGTGTATTTGTTTTGCCTTTTGTCTTGATATCTGGCCTGCAGGGAGAGGTGTGGGTCTCCTCCAAGGTCACCAAGACCTCTGGTTTTCTGTGCCCGTTTCCTTGAGGGCCTAGCCCTGTCTGACTGCCTATAATATTTCTGTCTAACTCAGCTGCCTGTAACAGTTTAAAGCCATCGTAGTGATTTGTTACAGCAGCGAATAGAAAAATAACACAAAGACTTTAGATAGAAAAGTCAAAACACCCTTCTCTAAAAAAATGCCATTGAATCTGAGTTAAAGGCTTAAACAGAGTATGCTATACAAAAAACTGATGATAACATAGTCCAGGTAGAGAAAACAGTGAACACAAGAATGAAAAGAGATTTATATGTTTTAAAAACTGATGGAAGTGCCGGGCGTGGTGGCGCATGCCTTTAATCCCAGCACTCGGGAGATTGAGGTAGGAGGAATGTTGTGAGTTCGAGGCTGGCTTGGGCTACAACGCGAGCGCAAGGCTGGCCTGAACTACACAGTGCGACCCTACCCCAGAAAACTAGGGCTGGGAGTTTGGCTCAATGGCTTAAGTGCCTGTCTGGCAGGCTAGAGTTTGTGAGTTTGATCCCCGATGCTGAAGGAAAAAAAAAAAGACTGATGGAGATCAGAGTAATCCAAGTATGGTGACTGAGAGAGAAAGTAGTTAACACGAGGAGACTGGAATTTATTTATTTATTTATTTATTTATTTATTTATTGTGGCACCAGGGATCGAACTCACAACCTTGTGCCTGTCAGACAGGCGCTTAAGTCACTGAGCCAATCTCCCGGCCCTGTTTTTTTTTTTTTAGGCAGGGTCGCACTATGTAGCTCAGGTCGGCCTTGTGCTCGCATTGTAACCCAAGCTGGCCTCGAACTCACAACGCTCCACCTACCTCAGCCTCCAGAGTGCTGGGATTAAAGGCATGTGCCACCACGCCCAGCTGAGACTGGAATTTAGATAGGAGTACTTTATGAAAGCCTGAAAGGTCATGTTATGAAAGTTAGATTTTTACTCTTAGTGCAATGGAAGACATTTAATGTCTTTAAACATCTGCATGACATGATCCATCTTATGTCTTTTAAAAACATATTTTGTATTGCAGTATAACAAGCACAAATTACAGTATACACCTCAGTAAACTTACAGAGTGAACATACTCAAATATCTACCACCCAGATCAAGAAATAGAATATTATCAAGTCTCTAAAACTTCACAGTACTCATTTTCAGTCTTTATCTCCACCATTATCCAGTAATCTCACTTTCATTATCTAAACATAATTTTTCCAATTACAGAGCTTTATATAAATAGAAGCACACAGTTATTTTCTTTTGCTTATGAATATTTTGCTGAGTATTATATTTATGAGATTTAGTCATATTGTTATATGTTCTTTTTAAAAATTGGCATTGCTGTATATATTTCTGTTTACACAGTAACAATGTATTTCTCCATTCTATCATTTAAGTACATGTGAATTGCTTCCAGGAATGAGCTCTGATGAACTTATATCGCTAAGATAATAAAAAGCAAGTGTACTAGATACTTTGGTTGAGATAAAGACTGGAAGTGGGAACAAGGGAGATTTCAGGGATTTGGAAATAATTTATTTTTTGACCTGGGTGGTAGATAATTGAGTATCTTTACTTTATAAAAAATTTATTGGGCTATATACTATGGTTTATGCATGCTATTTTGTACACACATGCATGCATTTATATTGAGTGTATATACACCTATGAGTGAAATTATCTAGTCATAGGCTGTGCTTATATTGAACTTCAGTTAATGTTGCCAGTTTTCCAGAGTGATTATACAGATTTCCCCTCACCAACAATGTGTGATTGTTAGAGTTGCCCCCATCTTTTCCAACACTTGAAAATATCAGCTTTTATTTAGTCATTCTCTTGAGTGGGTAAACATATTTCATTGTGATTTAAATTACCAAATTTTCTTTTCATTGTGATTTAATTTTCTATCTTTGATGATTAATGATGAAAATCTTTGGTTATCGTTTATTTGCATATTTTCTTTCATTGAGTGCCTGTGCACTGGCCTGATACTTAGGATTTTGGAAGATAGTTCTGGATTCAGCATGAGTAGTTGGGGGATTATTTTAGCCAATTTTATGCAATTGTTCAGTCTTAATGTAAGATGAAGTTTAGTATATTCATAGAATATTCACAAGTGTTCCTCCCCAGTGGAAATCCTATAGAAGTGCAGGTATGCTGTATAACACCATTAAAGTTCAATTGATCTGTAAAATTAATCACACAGCTGTGAGGTAAATCGTGTTTGATCTAAACTGTTAAGATACTGTACTCTTATCCTCTTCAGTAAAAAATTTAAGAAAGAATCAGGCTGAGGATGTAGCTCTGTGGTAGAACACTTACCTTTCCTGAGTTTACCCCCAGAACTTCAAGAAAAAGACAGACAAAGAAAGAATGAATCATATTCTTTTATGCACTGAATTTATAAATGAAATGGTATCCTTTAAACACAAGCTTTACAGAAATTCAGTGATTTAGGGAAAGAAAATGCTATGTTGCATAAAATTTCATTTAATAGCCTCCAGAAAAATTAATTTTACTAGTTTGAAAACGAGTTAGATGACTTCAGAGACATAAATCTGAGGAAGAGAAAGTGCACGTCCAATTAATGGAACTTCTGGCTGCCTGCCCAGAAAGATTCTGTGAAATCTTACACTACAAGGTAAACTGGCCCTCTTGAGCAAGTGGCAAGTCAGTCCAGAATGAGGAGGGCTCCACTCAACAATAAATTAACTTTGTACTGCATGCTTTATTGCTCTGCCCTGCATTCTGTCAGGCTCTTTCATTGTCTTTCCCTTTGAGCTGACTGGCTTTGTTTGTTCTCTTTTAAAGATCACTTAGCTAGAATTCTTTAGCTTTTCCTCTTACCTCCTTGTTTTCCTCTTCTTCTTCCCTCTAATTTTTGTTCCTCGGGTAGCAAAGCCAGAGCAGAGCCTTTTTTGTTTGTTTATTTATTTGTTGTTTGTTTGTTTTGTTCTGTTTTGGTCATTGTTTCATCACACAGTTATTGTCCCTGACAAGTAAACTGCTTCTTTCATCTTTTGAATCTTTATAATTTCGAACCTTCGATTTGTCGTCTTACTGGACTGCCTCTGGACCTTTTAATTATCAGAGGTCAATGACCCCATATATCTTCGGCTTCTGAAGGTGGGGCTGCTTTTCAACCCTGCACGCTGCTGCAACAGCCACTGCAATTCCCTCTGCAGCCCCGAGCAAAGAGATGTCTGTAGGCAGGAGTGCCGAGCAGCCACACATTCAAGGCTGACAGGTTGGGCGCGAGGCCAAGTCCCGCACACCACTCTCCTTCCACCACAACTTCCTTGACTTGTTCTATATTTGAAAAGCCGAGTGCTAAATTAATTTCCCGGGGGCGGAGGTGAAGGGAGCAGGAGGGAGTGTCTCACGGGCGAAAACTGCAGTCGACTCGCCCTCTGCTGGTTAAACATGTGAACTGTCGCTGCCAAAGCAGTGGGAAAGAAAGCAATTCGTGTAAGGATAAATTATAACTAAAATTCGGCTTGATTTATCCCGTCAATCTCAGATTTATCAGCCTCAAATAGCTATTTGTTGGTCTTTCGCCAGCACCAAGAATTAAGTAGGTTCTTATTCTAAACCGTGGTCTCAGGTAATATGCTATCCTGAATCCCTTTTAATTGCCCTTGGGTTTTTGCCGTTGGAAACCGCGAATTAAAACCCTCACAAAGAGCTCGTTTTTGTCTAATTAGTTGCTAGGCAACTGGAAAATGACACCTAAACCGTCACTCGCGAAACACTTGTGCTTCAGTACAGTCTCTTTGCCTAAGATCGTAATTTCATGTGAACAAAAAGACAGATGGTGCTTGTGTTTTTGAGATTAATTCACTGGAAAAAGAGGAAAAACACTTCGTCCTCGATCAGGTTTCTTAAAGAAGCTGACAGGCAGCTTTGTGCAAAACAAGATACTGGCCGCCATAACTCACACAGACTTTTGTACCGCCTTTTTTGTCTGACGCACTTTGTCGGAATAAACCAACACACAGAGGCTGGGTAAAGTCTAACGTCTGTCTCACAGCAAGGCACCATTTACAAGGCATGTAGATTCCAGCGGTGAGTGAGAGAGACGAAAAGCAGACGAACACAGAATTTTCCTGCAGGGGGTATTATTTGATATCAATGGGTTTTCCTGCCACTCTAAATGTCCCAAATTAAGGGCTTTCTAAACCCCTGCACATCTGGTATTGTAAATTAGTCAGTCACGCGGCCTTTAGAACCGGTTGGGATTGGCCAATTACTCTGTCAGGTGAAAATCTCTGCAGCGAGTCATGGGACTAGACTGGGCGGTGTCGCTGTCCGTGTCCAGGGTGCTGAACTCTAGGCGTGGCCTGGGAGATTTCCTTTACATGACAGCTTCCGGTAGGGCGGGGTTGGGGTCGTTCTCTAAAACTCGGATCCATCTGCCACCTGGTGGTTGATGAGGGAAATGCTATTGATAAAGTTCAAAAAGTAGTTGGAGACCCTAAACTCAAAATAAATTGGTGGCCTTTGGGACCTTTAAACCTCGGCACGTGATTTTTGAGAGCTATATTTTTAAAGGTCAGAGTGGGATACAGGAAAATATAAAGTTTCCAGAATAATTTCTAACTTCTACCCAAGAAAATAATTTACAAGTAAGTTTAAATTTCTCCAAGTATTTTTTTCCAACACTCCTTGTCATCAAATAGCTATTTGAGATGTATCTTATGTAAAAGTAATTGCTACAGTGTTAAAAGAAAATATTTTATGAAAATAAATGCTAAGGAAGCTCTCTCTTTTAGCTGGACACATTCAAGGAAACTTAACTTTCAGTACTGTTCTGATTTCAGTTCTAGAGAACAAAAAGTGTGATTATATTTAGAACGTGCTAGTCTTGTTTCTTTTAAACTTTTCCAGGGCTAGGGTACAAGTTATGAGACAGTAGAAAATATTGGGAACTTATGGCATGTTTATTAATTCTGGTGTTTGCATTTTTTACTATTTTATACAGTGATGATAAAATATGTATATACCACTTTAGACAAGATGCCCTTAGGTAGCTTTACACACAGATATTCTTTAATAGCTAATAAGAAACAAAAACAAGAGAATAGGGTGGTGCCATTCCCCATTCAAAAGTTTTTTTCCTAAAAATAAATGGAAAGGTGAGTACGTTTTGAGTAAACTATGAAGTCAGAATTCCAAATGACCATTATTTTCTATGTGTTTCTGATTATAACCTCGTCTTCCCAATTAGTTTAATAACAAGTGATTGCTATGTAGCCAGAAAATACAGATCCCATGGAATGTTGGAAGGGTGGGTTACAGTGTAGAACCAATTTTAGCAAATTAAGAATGAATTTCTTTCTCAAACAAACATCAGTTTCATAAAAAATAGATCTATCCAAGAGGCACACTTAACTTTGTCAACACAGTTAATATTTGGAATTCTTATATATTTTTCCTTTAGTCATACATGAATCTTAACAGAGAAAATAGTTAACATTTTTGTTTTAAAATTCAAGACAACTTTTATTGACAAAATATTAATTTAAACAACATTTCAGGGATTGAATTTAGAGTTGTTAGTTGAATTATCTTCAATTATAAAATGGAGAAATTGATCAGAGGTTAATAAATGGAATAATTGTTACTCCAGACCCCCATCTGATTAAATTAGAAAATTCCTGAGCACTTTCAGATTTCATGGAAAGACACCTATAGTCTACATTACCAATAGAAAAACAAGCATGAATACAGGCATGAAAATCATCTGCTTAAAGTAAGAATGTAATATGAATCTAATCTTTTAATGAGATTGGTTTATACCATGCCTTCTTATGTTACTATGGGAGAAGGAAATATACACATATTGAACAATGAGAGGTATTGTCACATACAGCAGCAGAAGGATTGTCAAGAGCAGCTGCCATAAGCTGAGCTACTTAAGAAAGACTTCTATCCCCAAAGCATCCTGCTTTGCCAAAATGAATGAGACTTCAAATATATGAAAGGACATAATAGAAGAATAGAATTCTAAAACAGTAGTAAAGTTTAAAACGGCAGGTGTAAACTGAATGTTTTACCCTGAAAATAGAGATGTTTTTTCAGGCTTGAGAAGTACACAAAAGAAAACTAGAGAAGATCCTAGATATTACTATACATGTAAAAATGATGATAATAAATATCAATATTAAAATTTTAAAACTACTTAAAGTTTGGATATAGTCATAGAAACAATATATAGGAAAAAACTCTCCAATACTCTAGTTAAGCACTGAAGATGATAAAATTCTCAACAGGAAAATTCAGAACCATTTAAACTTATGATTTTGAGGTAATTAAATGAAAATAAATGATACACCCTATATAAATGTTAGAATAAATTTAAATCTAAACTAATTTTATAAATAGAAAATATAGGACCTTGAAGAATAGATTATGGGGTAAAAATAATTTTTAACCAGCGTTGCGGTTCAGAAAATGACATGCAAAAGTGTGGTGCATTGGCACATTGAACGTTTGGACTAAAGGATCTTGGAAAGCCTCAGCATCAAAGTCCCTTTGACTTTTTTCTGCCCTTCTCTTTACCTTTTTTCTCCACTGACATGCATCATGGAAATAAAAATTCTTCTCCTCCCCCACTGGGTAATAGGAACTAGAAATCTTCTTTTCCAAGGGAAGCCTTAAAACCTAAAAGTATTATTCCAACCTTTCCTTGTCTTTTTTTTGTGTAGGAGCTGGCCAAAAGAAAATTCTCGGACCTGCTTGTCTAATACAGTCATAAGATCCTTGTTCAAGAAAGGTCTGACTGCTGGGAATGGTGGTGTATTCCTGTAATCCCAGCACTCAGGAGGCTGAGGCATGAGGATCACTGCAAGTGAGACCAGCCTGGACTACAAAGTGAGCCCAAGGCCAACCTGAATTACATAGTGAGACCCTGTCTCAAAAAGACAAAAAAAAAAAAAAAAAAGACCCGACTTACACCTTTTAGGAGGGAGTACTACACAGATAGGCCAACAAAAATCTGGACAAGTGTTCTTGGGTTTTCCTTCCACAATCTCTTATCATCATATCATATCATACCCCTTTTATCTATCACATTTCTACAAGGCTATCCATTCTTCATCAAATTAAGCATAAAAAATTTCCCCTGGGTCTTGGGTCTTCATTTCTGAATGCTCTTGTGTTATGCAAAACTGTAAATAAGTAAATTTGCTGGTTTTCTATTATTAATTTATTTTTATTATAGTACTATCAGCTGTGACCCTTATAATGGGTGAGGAAAGATATAATGCTTTACTGTCCCTACATCAATGGAACTAATTGTATTTCTAATTACATTAGAAATAATTACTAAGTATACTTCTCTGGCTTGCTTGAGTAGATTTTAAAAAATGACACAGGTATAGCATAATAATTTCAAAATTATTTTAAGATTTATGTCATGAGTAAATACATTGATGGGATTGGGAACCATTCTTACTTCGGGAAAAAAATGTAACATGAAATGGGAGGATAAAGAAGCCTATAATAATGGATTGAAAGTACAAGTTCCATGATTCATATATATGTGTGTATATACACACATGGAATATAATCAAAAGTATGTACAATTTCAAAGCAAGTATCACTCGTGCATCTTACAAACCATTCTCTAGTAAAACTGCTTTGGGAACAGTGTATCACATAGTATCAAACCTTCTCTCCAAAACCATTAATTATTTATAAAAAGAATTTAAAAGTACATTTCATCAAGAAATTCAAGTGATACTATTGCATGATCTAGCTGCCAAACTTAGTACTGTTTTCCCAGTGATAGTACAAAATGGTATGATATGCCTCCTGATTTGGTCCATTTAGAAGGGTATAACATCACCTATTGGTATTTTTATCAAGATATTTATTCTGAATCTAATCCAGAGGAAATGATAAAAATTCTAAATTGTGAAATATGTTATAAAAACCTCTTAAAATAGCAATGTTAGTTAGGGAAGAAAAATCAGAAGTTTAGATACAGCCTGGGAAGCTCTGTCCAAAAGGAAGGAGGGCAGCTCCTCAAAAGGGAGGAAAGGCAATGTCACGAAGAAGAAGTAATTTGTCATGAATAAAATCAGAAAAAGTACCATAAATAGTTCTTTTAACTGTTTCAGTTAAAAGAAACTGAAGAAACATCACAACTAAAAGCAATATAATATCCTTGATTTTACCCTAGACTTTTCAAAACATCCACAAATGACATTATTGAAACAATTGGTGAAATTCAAGTATGAAGTGTACTAGTACTACATTCATGTTAAATTTCCTGAGTTTAAAGTGTTACAAGAGCTATGTGAGGGAATGTCCCTATTTGTAAAAGGTACATGTTGAGATATTTAGGGATTATATATCATAATGTCTACAACTAACTGCAAAATAGAATATTTACATATTAGCTAGTTAGCTAGTTCATATCATGAGTGAAACAAAACACCCCCAAAATTAGTAGCTAAGAACAACATTGATTCCTAGTCATGCACCTGAGTTTCAGTAGATGTAAGATAAGGTAAGTTGTGCCTTACTTTCAATAATCAGGTTGTGTCTAGAACTGTTCCACATATCCCTCATTATTCTTTAATCAACAGCAGAAGATGCTGTTATCATAAAGGTGGCAGAAAAGTGAGAGGAAAAGCCTAGTATGTAACACAATTGACATGACAACTTGCTTCATTCTGTGTAATAGTCTCCTAACAATACCAAAACAGATTACCACAAGTTGGTGATGCAAAACAGTACAAATCTATTCTCCTAAAGTTCTGAAAGCAGAGTCTGAAAGACGTTGGCAAGGTTCTGCTCCCTCTGAAGGCTTAGGGGAGGGTCTTTCCTTGGCACTACCTATCTTCTGATGGTTATTAGCAATCCTTGGCATTTTTTACTTGTAGCAGCATCAATCCAATCTCTGCACCTATTATCAGATGACCTTCTTCCTTTTGGATGGCCTGGTACCTCCAAATCTCTCCCTTCAAAGGACATTGGTTACTGGATTTTAGAACTCACACAATCCAGTCATTGGATTTAGAGCTCACACTAATCCAGCAAATAAACACAATTTAATTTTATTATATCTGAAAGACCTATTTCCAAATAAGGTCACATTCACAAGGACCAGAGATCAAGATTTCAAAATTTCTTTGTGAGGAGCACAACTAAACCTGCACTACTCTGCTAACACCTGATTGTCCAAAGCAACTCACATGGTTACGTCCAAAATCAATACGTGAAGTATATTGTGAACCTGATGTGAGGTCAAGGTGTACCACATGGCTAGGCTGTAGCAGAGAGGCATAATTCTCCCACAGAAGTTGAAGGACAGAGAATTATTTTTGAATAATGTGTATATATTTTATATTATATAACAGTTATATATTACATGTAATATGTATGTGTCTAAAAATAGCAAAATTAATAAATGTAGTTGAAAGCTGTATAATAATTTATTATTTTTTATGCCCCCCAAAATAAATTTGGACTTAAATAGAAAGGTTTCATTTTGTAAGGTTGTTGCAAACAGAGCCCATTGACCAAAAAGCTTCAGGTCCCCAAATAAAGAAGAAAAATCTTTTTTAAGTAAAGAAGGATAAGCAGAGTTAGCCAGAACTTCGTAGGGGAGTAAGGGCAAAAAAGCAGGGTGAGAAGTTGGCACCGTCACTGCGCCTTAACAAGAAATGTTTTCCCTCCTGTGATTGGCCAGTTCTAAAAATGAACCTCTAAGTGGGAAATGTTGGGTCCCTACCTGTGGGGAGACGATAAAAAGGCTGATTAAAGTCTGGAAAAGCCAAGTCAATGGGTAAATGACAAGCACTCTTGCAACTCTTCTCAAGGTATGAAATATTTTGAAATAAGATTTTCAAAAGCCTGTGATAAAATCAGCATGGTCTTGGGATCAAAACAGACCTGAAGATCAATGGAATAGATTAGACGATACAGCCACAACTACAAACACACTTAGCTACCTCATCTTTGACAAAGGGGCCAAACATGTACATTGGAAGAAAGACAGCCTCC
>RJWM01013426.1:10235-53581 GCA_004363535.1 Dasyprocta punctata
CATGCACTAAAATAAAGTCAAAATGGATCAAAGATCTGAATATTAAAACAGAGACACTAAACTTACTAGAAGACAGAGTAGGTAAAAATCTTGATGACATAGGAGTAGGCAGAGAGTTCATGAACAAAAATCAAATTGCATGGGAAACACTTCCCAGAATCAACAACTGGGATCTCATCTTACTAAAAAGTTTTTGCATCTCAAAGGAAATCTCCAACAGAGTGAAAAGAAAACCTACGAACTGGGAAAATATCTTAGCTAATTGTCCATCAGACAAAGGACTTCTATCTCAAATATATAAAGAATTAAAACAAATCAGGCCCCTAAAATTCAAGGACCAAATCCAAAAATGGGCATCTGAGATGAATACACACTTCTCAGAGAAAGAAATACAAATGGCAAATAAATACATGCAAAAATGTTCAATATCAATGGTCATTCGGGAAATGCAAATTAAAACAACACTGAGATTCCATCTCACTCCAGAAAGAATGGTCAAGATTAAAAAATCAACCAACAACAAATGCTGGAGGGGTTGTGGGGAAAAAGGAACTCTTCTCCACTGTTGGTGGGAGTGTAGACTGGTGCAACCACTGTGGAAATCGGTGTGGAGATTTCTCAAGAAGCTAGGATTAGAGATCTCATTCAACCCAGCTATCCCACTTCTGGGCATTTTCTCAGAAGAATTGAAAACATCATACCACAGTGATATTTGTGCACCCATGTTTATAACAACCCAATTTGTAATAGCCAGATCTTGGAACCAACCCAAGTGCCCATCAATCAAAGAATGGATAAAAAAGATGTGGTATTTTCATACAATGGAGTACTACTCAGCTATCAAGAAAGACTGCATTGAGACTTTCATAAGTAAATGGATACGACTTGAGACCCTACTCATAAGTGAGATAAATCAAACCCACATGTGTAAATACCGTATTGTCTCCCTAGTGTAAGAAACTGAAAAAGTATATATGATCCAAAGTCTATAATAAACACTATGTAAGGGTAAAAAACAGCTTGAAGAGCAAAAGTAATTGGGAAGGGAAAAGGGGGAAAGAGGGAAGGGAAAAAGAAAAAGATATAAATCTGTATATATGTATATGTAAGAT
This sequence comes from Dasyprocta punctata, assembly GCA_004363535.1. Classification (NCBI taxonomy): domain Eukaryota; kingdom Metazoa; phylum Chordata; class Mammalia; order Rodentia; family Dasyproctidae; genus Dasyprocta; species Dasyprocta punctata. The sequence continues at coordinate 11,348 of RJWM01013426.1, forward strand.
AACTAAAACAAACATACTGCTGAATGTATTAGTTATTGAGAAAGAACGGTTAATATTCATATGATTAGATCAATTTTACATGTCTATATCTGTTAATGTAAACAACCATTTTGAAGGCAATGATACGCAATATTGCAACCATTGTCTAGTTTCTATCATCCTGTTTTGTAAACCTATAATGTTACTGTTGTGCATTTGCTCTAATCATTTGTTTGTCTCTTTTGCTTTCTGTCTTATATGTTTTTTTCTCTTAAATAAAATAAAATAAAAAGATTTTCAAAAGCTTAAAAATTAGTAATTAGGTAACATTTTGAAATGAATTTTTGCTTTTCAGATCTGTATGATATTCTAGTAGCTATTGATTGCCCCTCTCCTCAACATCTAAATTTTGAGGAAAGATTCTGACATCAGAAGGCTAAAAGGTTGTGAATTTATTCTGTGGGCCTCAGCTCGACCTTCATTATAGAGAATACTTCTTCAAAATATCACAGCGTTTAAAGGTCCTAAGGTTTTCAGAGCTAACAAAAATGTTTTCTGTTGTATTTTATGACCATTAGGCACATACCAACAAATCTCCTAGGGACTAAACTACTGGATTAAGATTTAGAAGACTCCAGTTGAAAAACAATATCTCTGTGCCTGATCTCTCTCACCTAACACAGTATCTTCCAGTTTCATTTATGTTGTAAAAAAAATGACAGGATATCTTTGGTTTTTAAGGCTGAATGGTATTTCATTGCATTAATATGCCTCATTTTTTTATCCATTCGTCTGTTGATACACAGTTTGATTCTCTATCTTGGCAATTTACTAATCTGCAATAAACATGGGAGTGCAGATATGTCTTTGACATAATGATTAGATTTCCTTTGGATATATACCAATAGTATAATTGCTGAATCATAAGGTTCACCCTTTTCTTTTCTTTCCTTTCCTTTCCTTTCCTTTCCTTTCCTTTCCTTTCCTTTCCTTTCCTTTCCTTTCCTTTCCTTTCCTTTCCTTTCCTTTCCTTTCCTTTCCTTTCCTTTCTCTTTCTCTCTCTTTCTCTCTCTCTTTCTTTCTATTTCTTTCTCTCTCTTTCTCTCTTTCTTTTTCTTTCTTCTTTCTTTCTTTCTTTCTTTCTTTCTTTCTTTCTTTCTTTCTTTCTTCCTTTCTTCCTTTTTTCCTTTCTTCCTTTCTCCTTATTTATTTTGGCCATAATACCAATCAAACCTAGAGCCTTCACACTGAGCTACATATCCAGGCTTTTAAAATATTTTTTAAAATTTTCAGACAAGATTTTGCTAAGTTGCCCAAATTGGGCCCTTGCAATTCTCCTATCTCAATCTCGCAGACCACTGGAATTATGGGTGCATGCCACCATGCCCAACTATTTTTAAGTTTCTGGCAATGCCTACCCTATTTTCCATAATAACATGATTTCACTCTTTTGTGGGACCTAAAAATGTTGATTTCACAGAACTAGAAAGTAGAATGGGTGGTTACCAGGAGCTTGATTAGTTTGGATTTATGTTGGTCAAAGGATGCAAATTTTCAGTTAGATAGGAAAATAAGTTCAAGAGGTCTATTATGCAACACAGTATCTATAGTTAACAACAGTATGTTGCATTCTTGAAAAAATGCCTAGAAAGTGGATTTTAAGCATTCTTACCATAAAATTAGAAACATGTGCAGTAATACATACATTAGCTAGTTGCATTTATTCATTCCACAATAATATGTCTTTCATAACATCATACTATACATGAAAATACAATTTTATCTGTAAATTTAAAATTATGAAAATAATAATGAAGAAAATGTAAGAAAGGTACTATTTCTTGTTTTGCAATTCATAAAATTTCCTGTTTTGGTGATGGGGGATTGAACTTTGTATTTTTAAATTTACAGGTTTTTAAAATGAATTATTTGGAAGTTGATATGTCAAGACTTTCTAGGATATTAGCTTCTGCATAACTTGTGAATCACTGGAAAAATATCTCCTTTAAAAGTCTTCTTTTTGATGATTCTAAATAGCATCAATGAATTTTATGGGGAGGCAGTGATGGTGGTTGTGGTAATAGGGAGTGATCCCAGAGCCCTAGCATTGAACTACTTTCCCAGTTTCCTTTTTATTTTGAGGCAAAGTCTCACTGAGTTAGTAAGCAACCCAGCTTGAGCTCAAACTTGTGATTCTCCTGCCTCACTTTGTAGAGTGCCGGGATCACAGGCATGTGCCACCATATTCAACTCAAGTGAGTATCGGATGCTCCCTTTTTGTATTCAAATTGATCAAGGCTGTTCACCATAGGATAGTATTGACTAAGCATAAACGTGTTTCCTTTTCTTCTTTATAAAGAGACATTCAGGGCTTCAGTTTAGAATACACAAAAACTATTACAAATGAGTAGGAAAAAAACAAACTATCTAGTGCAAAAAAAAAAGTGGACAAGAGAACTAATTAAAAATTTACCAAAGAAAGATATCCAGATAACTAATAATGTATTAAACAGTGCCCTGCCTTATCAATATTTAAAAATCAGAGAAATGTGAATTAAATACAAAGTGAGATACAGACCCATGCACTCATGCAGATGGTGAAAATGAGCAACACAAGGTGCTATAATTTAAAAATGTTCTGTCTGCTCCAAAACTCATGCTGAAATTTAATTACCACCATGAGATATAAGAGACAAGGTAGGACCTTCAGAGAGTTATTCATAGACATATTAATGGGTTATAACAAAAGAATTTGTTATAACACCCAATGTGGACAAGGTCTCCCTCTTTTGTTTTAAGAAAACATAAAATAAAATTTCATAACAAAACAATAAAAAAAGCAATAGGTAGTACACTGGTATTGTTATCTTCAAAGTAGTTACTCAGAGTACAAGACATTGACCAAAAGATTCTCTTACAAAGAAGAAACAAACAGAAAATAGCACAAAATTTTGTTTTCAATTAACTAAGAAGAGCTAGTAGTATAAATGAAACAAATTAGCATACATATTAAAATATTTTTGGAACAACAAATGGGTAATTTGGAGAACCATCTGAACTTTCCCCTTCTTTATATTTATCTATCTTCCATGGTGCTCCCCATTTTCAGATAGATACTTTGAGTTTCTTGTAAAAGAGAAATCATGAGATATTTAAACTTGTGTATCTGACTCATTTCACTTAACATTATGTTCTACAATTACATCCAATAACCTATAAATTCCTCAAGTGTATCTTTCTTTATGGCAGAGTAGTGCACCATTGAATATAAAGACTTATTTTTTATCCTTTCATCTGTTGATGTACATATTCACTGCATTCAAGATCTAGCTATTATAAATTGTGCTGCTATAAACAGGGATATGCATGTGTCCCTGTGTATAATAATTTTAACTGTTTTGGGAAGATGCCTAGAAAGGGGACAGCTGGGTCAAACAGAATTTTAATTTTAGTTTTTTGAGGAATCTTCACACTAATTGCCATAGTGATTGCACTAGTTTACATTCCCAACAACAGTGTAGAATTCCTTTTCCTCATCAGTATTTGTTATTGCTAGATTTTTTGATGATAGCCATTCTTTCTGTAGTAAGATATTATCTCAAAGAAACTTTGATTTGCACTTCTACAATGGTCATAAATATTGAACATTTTTAACATATTTATTGTACATTTGTATTTCTTGTAAGATGAGTCTATTCATTTCAGTTGCTAATTTTTGGATTGGGTCTATTATTTTGGGGAGTCTAATTTTTTGAGTTGTTTATATATTCGAGATGTTAGTCCTCTGTCCAAGGACTAGTTGGCAAAAGTTTTCCTCATTCTGTAGGTTGACTCTTCACTCTATTGGTTGTTTCCTTTGCTGTACAGAAGCTTTTCAATTTTATATGATTCCATTTGTTGATTCTCAGTACTATTTCTTGTGCCACTGGAGTTCTATTCAAAAAGTCCTTGCCTACACCTATGTCTTCAAGAGTCATACCTATTTTATCTTCTAGCGGATTAGTTGTTTTAACACTTAGATCTTTAATCCATTTTGATTTTAATTTGGTACATGGTAAGATATTTGAGGCTATCTTTCCTACAGTGTATGCTTTGGCCCCTTTGTCACAGATCAAATAGCTATATGTACCTCAGGTTGTTTCTGCTTCTTTTATTCTGTTCAGTTGGTCCACATTCCTGTTTTTGTGCCAGCACTCCCTGTATTCCTTGCTCTGTGATGCCCTGTTACCTGGGAATTTGACGGCAAGAAGCTGTCACCCGATGTGGCTCTTTGAACTTGGACTGGAATTGTGAACCAAACTAAACTTCTTTTCTTTATAAATTGTTCAGTCTGTGGTATTGTGTTCTTAGCAACAAAAAACAGACTAAGACACAATGTGCTGGAAAGAATTTGAGGAACTAGAAGTTACTTTGCTGAAGACAGGATAAACTGGTGCAACCTCTTAGAAAACAGTTTGACAAATTCATTTACAGTTGAAAAGGACTATACCCTGTTATGGTTTAGAACTAGAATGTCTCCTTAAAGACTCACATGCTCAAGGGTGGAGCCTTTGCAAGGTGATTGTGTTATAGGCAGCTGAATTAGATAGACTATTATAGGCAGTCAGACAATGGACACAACTTGAGGCCATAGTCGTAAGTGAAATAAATCAAAGTCACATGTGTAAATACCATATTGTCTCCCTCATGTAAGAAACTGAAACAGTACATATGATCCAAAATGTGCAATAAATACTGTGTAAGGGTAAGAAACTGCTCAAAAAGCAAAAGTAATTGGGAAAGGGGAAAGGAAGAAAGAAGGAAGGGAAAAGGAAAAAGACATAAATTTGTATATATGTATATGTAAGACTGCTAAAATGACTATACTACTAAATGTATTAGTTATTGAAAAAGAACAGTTAATACTCACATGATTAGATCAATTTTACATGTCTGTATCTGTCAATCTAAACAACCCATTTGAAGGTAACAATATGCAACATTGCAATCACTGTCAAATTCCTATCATTTTGTTTTATAAACCTGTAATGTTACTGTTGTGGATTCATTGTTGTTTGTTTGTCTCTTTTGCTTTTTGTCTTTCTTTTCTATGTCTTTTTTCTCTTAACTAAAACAACAACAACAACAACAACAACAACAACAACAAAAAACAGAGCTGGGGATTTAGCTCAGTGGCCTAAGTGCCTGCCTGGCATGCGTGAGGTTGTGAGTTCAATCCCTGGTACCAATAAATAAATAAATAAATAAAGACAGGGTTAGGCCCTCGAAGGAGCCAGTGCAGAAGACCAGGTACCTTGCAACCATGGTGAAAAACAAACACCTCCTACTGCACGCCAGATCTCAAGACAAAAGACAAAACAAATGCAGCCACACCCTAAAGATAAACATAGGGATTGATATTCTAAATAAGTATCCATCACCTTGAGGAAGCCAAAAGGAGCCACTAACCCAACCCCTACAGCAAAGGCCTTATTATTCTGTGTTCATGCCAGCATGCTACATGACTGACTTCCCCATTTAATCCGGATTTAATCAATTTTACCTGAGCAATTAGACTCGTAATCTTACTGTCTGGCCATAGTTCTGCCCTGCCTCATGCCCACCTACCTTGTGATTTTGCTCTATAAAAGTCCCTAGAAAAGACAGTCTTTGGCAACCCACTAAGGACCCCTTCTGTCTTTCTCTCTCAGACAGAAACTTTCTTTCTCTCAATAAACATATTCTGTTGTTAGCCTGTGTTGCTCCTAAAATTCATTCTTCGATTTTAGAGAACACGAACTCATACTGGGCATCCAGTGGGTTGGGAGTTTCTTTCCCCTGTATCATTTGGACCATGGGGTGTTATGGTCATCAATAGATTGAATTATTGATGAGTTCATAGCTAAATGTGCTGTTAGGAGGTGGGGTCTTGGTTGGAAGAGGTGTGTTAATGGGGGATGCTTTTGGAGGGTGTATCTCTTTCCCTAGTTCCTCCTGTCCTTCTCTTCTTGCTAGCTGCCATGAGGTATTCAGATTTTCTCCACCACTCCCTTCCACTATGATGTTTCTGCTGTGGAGTCAGCCAACCATAGACTGAATCCTCAGAATCATGAGTCAAATTAAACCTCTACTAGCTTAAACCGTGTGTGTCAGGTATTGAGACCAGTAACAGGAAAGCTAATACATACTCTACGACCTTAATGTGACTTCTAGGTATATACTCTCCTCTACCCCAAATTTGTATTCAAGTGGCGTATACTATGATACACAATACAATAATAGAATGGATAGATGAATTTGGGTGCACTCATACTGAGAAATACAACAGTAGTCTTTGACATCTAAAAGCTGGCCAGATAGATGGGTTATAATATTATCTTCTTGAACAAAAGCAATTTCATAGAACATTAACATCAGACAAGGCCACTGTATGAAGGTGATGGATCAAGAGACAACCAAGAATATACCATAATCATGACTAAACACTAAGAGCATTGTGACCAAACATCATTCTATCCCAGCTAATATTAGTAACTGTTGCTTATTTGATAACAACAGCAATAGCTTCACCTTGTTTCTTTCACCTTTTCCATAAAAATCATTAACATATCCATCAGAAAATTAGCTCCACTTATGACAACATCCAATCCAGATAAAAGTCCTACTTCATGTCTCTTTCAAATCACCTATCACAAAATAAGACACTATATATCCTCTCTAACAACTTCTTACTGAGATGCTCATAATTCTCTACAGTATGTGATTTCTCTTATGACCATAAGTCAGTAAAGACAACTTTATTCAACTATGAGTATGTTGATGGTCTTTGGCTGAAAGTCATTTAAAATACAGACTGGAAACCTGAAAAGTGGTAATGAAAATGAATGAGCTAAATACACTGAGGGAAACAAACTAGATGTACTTTATATACTGGACACTAGACATATAGTATTAAGAGGAGGCAAAATTAAACAGTTGAGGGATATATACTTACTCCACATGTTAAGGCATCTAAAAAAGATTGAGGGGTCATACATATCTAGAGTAGAATTTGATTTAGCTATAAAGAACAATGAATTCGGACATTTGCAGGAAAATAGATGGATCTTGAGGCCACAATTAAGTGAAATAGGTTAGACACAGAAATTTAAATATTGCATGCTTTCTTTATATGACCAATAAAAGATAAAAATAAATTAAAGAATAAAGTAGACAGACTTTGGAGACAGGAAAGGGATCAGGGAAAGGAGGAATGGGGATGGTAGGGGAACAAGGACCATAAATGATCCAGATATAATATCTATATGTATCTATTTGTAATATTTACAAATGTAAATATTATGTTTTACCACATGTGCCAATAAAAATACCTGAGCAATGGAGATACTGCCTCTTCCTCAAAAAAGATTGGTCTATCAACTCCTTTATGTCAGCATGTCATTAATATTTTGTATACTTCCTGCTTTCATTCACTTTATTCTCTCTTGGAAAATATGGTTTAGCCATTTTTTAAGTGGTAGTAATTTTTGTGTAGCATCTGGGGTTTAAAATGCCCTGCATACTGAAAAATCAAACGCTTTCTACAATGAACATGTGACAGAGTGTCAAAAGATAAGTTCTGGTTATTATATTGCTGTGACTGGAGAAGTCACTTTATCGTTTGGACACTTTAGTTTCTTCATCTGTTTTTAAAAAGTAGGGAGAGAGAGATTGAATGTTGTCTTTCTGTATTAAAACCCAAAGACAAACATTTATTCCCATTTAACTTACCCACTATATTAGGTAAGCAGAATAAAATATTAAGAGCATAGATTTTGGAGATAAAAAGAATAAATTGAATTTTATCTTTAATATTTACCAGGGAGGGGAACTTTGGGTGTGAAATCTCCCCTGGCTCAGTTTCTTTATCTTTTAAACAGAAATAATGGCTTCCTTACACGGTTGTTGCAAGGATTAAATTAGATAATGCATGGAAATCACTTGACATAGTACCAGTACCTAGAAATCATACCAGTAAATATTACTGCTATCATAATCATGTGGCAAGCAGTCAGCTGCTCCCTAAGCATTTAAGGCTTCTGGGGGCAGGGAATGGATTTGTACAAATAAAGAGGCGAGTTGACCTAGTCCCCTATTAGTTTACCTGTTGGACCTTGGGTTCTTGAAGGATATTTGCCTGCCACCTTTTCATTTCCTACCGACCTTTTTCGACACACTTCCCCGTCCTCTCCCCCCACATTCCTTCCTTCCCATATATCTCTTTTGGGCCCCTGGAAGATATGGCAGGATCCTTGGCTATTTCTTTGGTTTCAGGGCCGACTGTGGAGTGTGCGGCTATAGCTCAAACTCAGCTGTTTGCCCTTTGCTTCAGTGGCCCAGCGGGCTACAGAGATACAATGACTTCATCTTGAGGCAGTATCCTCATTGGTTTCTTAATTCCCAAGGACTTTGTTCTTCCTGAAAGGGAATTAACAGGTGAGAGTACGGTTGCTTTGACAACAAACTTCTAACCTCTGTCCAACTCTCCGGAATGAGAACATATCTATTAATACATTCGATAGGCTGGGGAGTTGAGCTCAATGCAAATTTTCTTCCAGGTGCAAAACAGCTTACCGGGCTTGGCTAGTTTTGGTGGCGCTGTGGTTAGACGCTGGGAAATCTGAGAGCCCCTGTTGCAGGATCCCGCGGCAGAAAAGTGAAAGTATATCCGCAACAGGCGGCAGCGCCTACGGGGAATGCTTTTGAGAGGACCGATGGCGGTTACCCGCGGGAAAACTTTGCAAAGCAGGCGAGTGGGGTCTCTTCTCATTTTTATGTGCGTATCTGTGGGGAGTACAGCAACCATTCGCTATTCTGTGGCAGAGGAGATGGAAAGTGGCTCTTTTGTGGCCAATGTAGCTAAGGATTTAGGATTGGAGGTAGGGAAACTGTCTGCTCGCGGGGCGCGGCTGGTTCCCGAGGGCAACAAACTGCACTTTCGACTCCACCGCAAGACAGGAGATTTGTTCGTGAAAGAGAAACTAGATCGAGAGTCTCTTTGTGGTAAAGCCGATCCGTGCGTTTTGCACTTTGAAATTGTCCTGGTGGAGCCACTGCAGTCCTTTCGTGCAGAAGTCAGGGTGTTTGATATCAATGACAATGCACCCATTTTTCTAAACAAGGAGCCTCTGTTAAAGATTCCGGAAAGCACCCCCTTGGGTTCACGTTTTCCTCTGCAGAGCGCCCAGGATCTGGACGTGGGCCTCAACGGTCTCCAGAACTACACCCTGAGCCCCAACGCGTATTTCCACCTGCACACCCGCTTCCGCAGCCACGGGCCCAAATATGCCGAGCTAGTGCTGGATAAACCCCTGGATAGAGAGGAGCAGCCTGAAATCAACTTGACAATTACAGCGGTGGACGGCGGATCCCCGCCCAAGTCTGGCACCGCCCACATCCGCGTGGTGGTTCTGGACGTCAACGATCACGTGCCCCAGTTCTCACGACTGGTATACCGGGCTCAGGTACCAGAGAACAGCGCCAACGGTTCTTTCGTGGTAATGGTGACTGCCAAGGACCTGGACGAGGGCTCCAACAAGGAGATAACTTACTCTTTAGCTCAAAACCCAGAAACAGTTCTCCAGACGTTTCAGATTGACTCTCAAACTGGAGAGGTTCGACTCCGAGGGCCCCTAGATTTTGAAGCTATAGAAACGTATGACATTGATATTCAAGCCACAGATGGAGGAGGCCTCTCTTCACACAGCAAAGTCTTGGTGGACGTCATCGATGTAAATGACAATCCTCCTGAAGTGATGATTTCTTCTGTGTCCAGTCCTCTCCCTGAGGACTCACTGCCACAAACTGTAGTGGCCCTTTTCACTATCCGAGACCGGGACGTTCGAGTGGGAGGAAAAATCACCTGCTTCCTCAAAGAAGAAGACCTTCCTTTTGTAGTCAAACCTACATTACGAAATTCTTACTCTCTGGTCACTGACAGAAGCTTAGATCGGGAGGATGTCTCAGGCTATAATATCACCCTTGTTGCCATGGATACTGGACCACCCAACCTGTCCACAGAGACCGTGATAGAGGTGCTAATATCTGACATTAATGACAATCCTCCAGTGTTTCAGGAAGATTCCTATGTCTTAACTGTTCGTGAAAACAACAGTCCTGCAATTTTTATTGGCAAAGTCCATGCTGATGATTTAGATTTGGGTGAGAATGCCCAAGTAACATATTCTCTGTTGCCTCCCCAAAGTGGAGATCTATCAGTCTTTGCTTACATCTCCATAAATTCAGACAATGGGAAGCTCTATGCACTGAGAACCATGGATTATGAGGCCATTCAAAATTTTCAGTTTGTGGTTAAGGCAACTGATGGGGGCCTCCTGTCACTGAGTAGCCAAGTTACTGTCAGAGTGGTTGTACTGGACGACAATGACAACCGTCCAATGATTTTGTACCCACTGCAGAATGGTACTTTGCCCTGTAATGACCTGGTGCCCAGGTCTGCTGAGGCAGGCTATCTAGTGACCAAAGTGGTGGCTGTTGATGGTGATTCAGGTCAGAATTCTTGGCTTTCATACCATCTACTTAAAGCTACCGACTTTGGGTTATTCACTGTTCAACGACAAAATGGGGAAATCCATACATTGAGGCAGATAACTGAGAGAGATCCCATGATGCAGAAACTTACCATTCTTGTTCAGGATCATGGCCAACCAGCTCTTTCCACTACTGCCTCACTCAACATCCTGCTGGTAGATGGCTTTTCAGAGCCTTACCTGCAGTTCCGGGATCCATCCAAACATTCTCAGAAGGTAAACCCATCCACTAAGTATTTGGTTATTTCTCTGGCTGTGCTTTCCTTTCTTTTTCTACTCTCTGTCACAATGATTTTCATTATACACATCTACCAGAAGATTAAACATAGAGACAAGTTCACAATTCAAGAACATTTCTATGATGACTGTAATTTCCCTAATAATCTGGTACAAGGAGCAGGCAATGGATCTTTATCACAGCCTTGTGCATATGATGTGTGCTCAGCCACTGGCACTGGAAACAGTGAGTTCCGATTTCTTAAGCGTTTTATGCCCAATTTCCCTTTCCCCCATGTCACTGGAGAGGTAAAAACAGAGGATGGCTCCTCTTTACCTTCAGATTGTAATAGAAATAGGTCTCGGGGGTCAGAGGGCCATTCTCAGGTATCTGATAACTATATGTAGCTTTTACTAACAGCTCTTGGTGAGAGAAGAATACACTTGTATGTGAAGTTCTCCCATCTTCATTGAAACAAAAATAGTAATAGACTGCAGCTTTAGTGGAGACAGAGGAATGCCTAATTTGGTGAAAATGGGAAATTCAGAGTGAGGCTTGGTTTACTTAGTACAAAACAGTCCTGACCCTCAGATCTTATATCTGTAATACCTTCATGTTTGAAATTGTCATTATCTATCTATCTATCTGTCTGTCTGTCTATCTTCTACCTATCTATCTCTATCTATAGTAGGAACTTCCATCTCCTTTACACTAGGCAAGTAATGAATGAGTCATTATTTATGTTTCCTCTTGAAATTTGTTGGTCCTGGTCCAGGAAATACTTAGTCTCATGGAGATAGCCTTCTATTTTACCTTTATTTTTCAGTAGAAAGTTATGAATACAGAAGGAGAGAAATTGCTTCCAGTGTTGATACTTAAGAAGCAATTAGGTTTGACAGACAGATATGTAGTTTTTATTCAGAAATTTCTAGATTTTTATCCCTGGTAAGTGATTATCCTGAATCAACTTCTTGCATGTTGTCATTCATAATCATGAAAATGCTTAGTGAACCTAGTAAGTGGTTGTCACAAGTAGTTGCTGAGAGAAAAAGTAAAGAGGAAAAGAAAATATTTGCAAATGCAAGTAAGAGCAGATAAAAAGTTGCAGAAATTCAGTTCAGGATTGTTCTCTAGAATTTAGATGTAGATTTCTTATTGGTTGTTTATGGTCTTAGTCAAGTTTCAAATCTCTTTCATATCCAGATGTCTATTCTCATTTTCTCAGAGAAAAATTATTTGAATATGAAGAATGAAGAATCAGTGAGGATACAAATAAGCTAGGTCCAGGGATATAGCTCAATAGCACAGTGCCTTCCTGGCAAGTACAAGGTCAAAATAAATAAATTTCTGGTATCAAAATAAATAAATAAGTAAATCAGGGCTGGTATAGTTAATAAGTGCTATCAAATACTTTATTTTGTGCTATTAAGTACTATAGAACATTTATTTTAAACTATTTTATACTTCAAACAACTGTAAAATAAAAGGGTATTAAAAAAAAAAAAACAATGTCAGTTAAGTGGCCTTAAAGAAAAATATGCACTTGCACTTAAGTACCCAATTTGATTTAAAGCCTTTTTTCCTCTCTGAGCATTCTAAAGTGATGACATGGAAACTGAGGAAAAAAAGAAGTATTTCTAGTAAATCATTCATAATTAAATGGATTAAGGAAGCAAGGTAAGCTTCTTTTTGATGAGTGCTACATTATTCTGGGTTCTCTTCTACTACAATTGAGAAAATGAATATGAAACATTAGCTTGTTTTAGGGATGCTGTTAATACTACCAATTGTGCTTAAAAAGTAAAAGTTTGCTTTAAATGTGTGCCTTATTTATGCAAATTTATGTAAATTCATACTCACTATAATACATCCTCCTCCCTCTCAAATAAGAGGACAAAATATTTGCACCTGGACTTGTAATGGTAGGGTAAAAATTTTCAATATACCATAATGTATTTATTGATATACATTTCACTTTTTGTTTTTTGTTTTTTGTTTTGGTACTAGGGATCAAACTCAGGACCTCATGCTTGCTAGGCAGGCACTTAGGCCGCTGAGCTAAATTCCTGGCACTGATTTGTTTCGTTCTTGGATTTATGACTGATACCTAATGACTGTTTACTTGTTGGCCAGGAATATATTAAAATTTAGTGCTGTTATTTTTTAAAATGTTGAAGATGTTTACAGAAGGGTTGGTGCAACCGATGGCTGCCTTCAATATTTTCTTTAGTATTTTGGTAATATATGAACCAAATGAAAAATGATGAAATATTTTCTCATTAATATTAAATATTTTCCATAAATCACATTACAATCTTACTTATTTGGAGTAAAAGTCTTTCTTGCACAAGAGTGTTCCAGTATGTTTGGGTTACGATTGGTTAAGGCAAACTGAAATCAGGGGCTTTAAGGGAGCAAGAACATAGGATTAACTTTTATAGGTAAGCAGCAATTTATGAAATGTGATTAAGAATTACTAAACTAGCTATATTTGACTATAAATAATGATCTAAACATAACAGAGTCTTGCTTAATGTCAAGAATAAGGAAAGGAAATGGTGGACAGCAGTGATTTTAAGACTGAATGTCAAACAATAGTAAAGTACACACACACACACACATGCACAAGCATTATATATAATCACTATATACATGATGAATGTTTAAATTTTATTTTTTTTGTACCAGGGATCGAACTCACAACCTCGCTCTCGCCTGCCAAGCAGGCGCTTATGCCACTGAGCTAAATTCCCGGCCCTATTTTTTGAGACAGGGACTCACTATGACTATGCAGTTCAAGCTGGCCTTGAACTTACTTTGTAGCCCAGGATAGTCTCAAACTCACAATGATCCTCCTGCCTCAGCCTCCGGAGTGCTGGGATTAAAGGCATGTGCCACAACACCCGGCTGAATGTTTAAATGTTTAAAAAAATTTATTACAGTAAAATACAGATTGTCATTAGACCCCCTCAAAATACTTCCTGTAGCTTCTAAGACACTTCCCTTCATTCTTTTTTGATTTTCTTTTCTTTTTCTTGTTTTTTTATTTTTTATTTATCTTTTATTTTTTATTTTTTATTTTTTTTGAGACAGGGTCTTGTTATGTGGGTTAGGCTACCCTTAAACTCACTATGTACCCCAGGTTGGCCTCAAACTCATGGCAATTCTTCTGCATCAGCCTCCCATGTGCTGGTATTACAGGCATATGCCACTACGCCAAGCCTTCCCTTCACTCTTAACACTTTCTGAAGAAGTTCTTGAAGTCCTCTTTTGTGCCTTTTTATGAGGTATGATAAAAAATACAGTGATGAATGAATCATTTACTAATAAAAAATTTTAAAAATACAGTGACTGCTGCTACCAAGTGCCATCACAGGAGAAAGGCAGGCTTGCAAAAAAATTATGGCATGACCTCATCTACCTCATTCACCTCACAGTGTGAATTTTGGCTCTCCCTCCAAATTAAGATGACCTTGAAAGTTTAATATTTTGAATAGATTCAGTCTGACAGTTTAACTGAATAAACCCACAAAAGAGGACTTCTAGAAGAACTGCTTCAGAAAGCAGCAGGAATGATGGGATAAGTGTGTTCAAAGCAAGGGGCAATATCTCAAGGGCGATTAATGGCAATGTGTCTTTTTACTGTATTTTTTAGAATTTAAGCAAAAATTTTAAGCATTCACCATTTTTTTCTCTTACTTCTTGGACACATCCATACACACATGGGAGAAGAAATATAGATTTGTCAACTTTTCACTTTTCTATATTCACTTTCTATATTCTATATTTTACTTTTTTATAATCTATATTTCTATTTCTATACAGCCTATCATTTCATAAAGGAAATGACATTTTAACATAAAATGATGAGATGATAATTTCACAAACTCTAAATTAAAAAATGTATCTTTATTAAGAATTTATTTTGCTATTATTTTTTCCCATTTTTGCCTTATACCAATAATATGTTGTCACTGACTTTAGATATGGAAACTTCTGGATGATCTAATCTAATTTTTGGCTAGACTTCAAATTCTCATGGAAGTTCCAGTCTTTAAAAACTGACAATATTTCTATGTCAATTCTCTGATTATTATGTGTGGCATTTCTATTTGGAAAGAACCCTATACACAACTGAGATTAAGTTTAAGTCTCCATCAGCAAATTAAGATAAAGAGTGGAAATAGAGGGTTTATTCTCTTTAAATATCAAGTAATATTAGAACTATTTGTATTTATTCAAAACTATAACCCAATTTCTTTAAGAGTGACTTGTGCAAAAAAAAAGCCATGATAAATACTTGAAATTTTAAAACTGTTTTAGGAAAATTGCTTCAATTGTCTTTAATTTCGATGTGTATGAATCTACATTTCTACCAGAAGTTTTAAGGAATTTAAGCTTAGTTGGTGCAGAGGTACATATCTGTAGTTCTAACTACTTGGGAGGCTAAGGCAGGATGCCTGCAAATAGAAGACCAGCCTGAGCAACTTAGTGAGAACTTCCTCAAATAATAATTTTAAAAGGGCTGGACATATAATTCCCCTATAGAGCACTTGCCTAGAATGCATCAAGGCTCTGGGTTCAGTCCTCAGTAAAAAATGGGAGGAGGTTTAAGCTCTTTTTTAAATGTTTTTTTTTTTTTTTTACAATTTTAGACTTATAAAATTGTTAAAATAGTTTCTGTACAAACTTCCCTTTCCTTCATATTAATGTACATATAATAAACAACCATGGTACACTCATCAAAGGTAAGAAATTAACCCTGTGCAATTCTTTCAATTACACTACAAACTATTCTGATTTCACCAGTTATCACCTGTCTTTTCTTCTGTGCAAATATGCAACCCAGGATCCCATGCTGTACTTAGTTGTTTTGTGTCTTTAGTCTCTACCACCTGTGAGGGTTACTTAATCTTTATCTGTCTTTCATGGTTTTGAGAATGTCTTTTACTGTCATTTTCCCTTTTTTGTGTGTGCTTGAGATTAAACATAGTGCTTTCATGCTAAGCCACTCTGTCAGACTTCTTTAAATTTTATTTTTCTCTTTGAGACAGGGTCACTAATTCTCTAAGTTTCCCAGGCTGAGCTTGAATTTTCAATCCTTCTGCTTCAACCTCCCAGAATGCTGGGATTACAGGCAACTTGGCTTTGAGACTTTTGGAAAGTACTAATCAGTTATTAGTAGAATGTTTCTCAATTTGGGATTCTTTTTGTTTTCTTGTGATTAGACTAAGGTTATGCATTATTGGGAAGAATAGCAAGAAATGATGTTGTGTCCTTAATGCATCATATCAGCAGGTACATGATGTCAGTATGTCATAATGTTAATCCTTTTTAATTGTCAAATCATATAACATTAAATTTACCATGTTAACCACTTTAAGTGTGTATAGTTCAGTAACGTCACAGTGATGTTAATCTTTATTACGTCCTTGTGCATTCTAGGCAAGTATTCTTCCACTGAGTTACATCCCCAGGCCTAAAATGATCTTAATTTTGATCACTGGTTAAGATAATATCTACTGGCAAGCTCAAGGTTGTGAGTTCAATTCCTGGTATATAAAAAAAGATAATATTTTCCAAGTTTCTCCACTATTACCGTTTTTCTCTTTGTAATTAATAAATACTTGGTGGAAGGTACTTTAAAGCTGCAAATGTCATGTTTCTGCTTAAATTAATTTTAGTATAGATTGCTGGATATTTCCTGAGGCAATTACAATTGTGACATTCTAATGGTGAATTCCTATTTTCATGATTCCTTTTATGATAATTAAATTTCTTCAGCCAGGAGTACTTGTCACTTCTCCTATACTTATTTAGCTACTTCTTTATATATGGACTCATGGATATTTAGTATTTGGGTATAATCCAGTGCTATCATTTTGTTGCTATTGTTGTTTAGCAAGCCTTTTTAGCTGAGGCAAAGTGCAGGTTTTAAGCCTGAAGTTACCCACATAGAACAAATTTGGTTAAAATTAGAATTTTTAAGCCTATGTGTTAGACTATTTTTAACACACATGAATTTCTTTAAACTTAAAGTTTATTCATAATGAACATTTTATCTTTAAAGGAAAATATACTGATGAGTTTAAATTTTAATTACTGATATAAAATTATTAAATATATTAATGAAAATTTAAAATATATTATGCAGACATGCTTATATATTTATAAGCTATACGTAACAAGAATGTCATTTTAAAATAAATTTATATGTTAAAATTAAATATACAGATTATATATAAGAAATGGAATTGGTCCTATGATTTTATGTAATTCTCCTAAAAATAAATAAATGTATTATTTTATCTGGTCTATGTTTTTGTTGCTTTTTATTTAAAAATAAAATTGTCTTATTCCTAGAAGCAGAATTCATCCATTTATAACTGCCAGGTAAACATGTTTTCTATAGAGTTAAATGTCTTCAAATTATATGACCACACCCTTACTTTTCAGCCAAAAGTTTTTTATTTCCAAGTCTATGTAATACTTTTAAATAAATTATTTGGGTAGTGGTTGTTTATATAACATTGAAACAGAATATTAAAAAGTAAAATAACAAAAGGTTTTTTGGTCTAGCTGGTGAAGTAAATTTATGCTTCATTGTATCATGCTCTATCCTATACACAGAAATGATAGATAAAAATTAAAAATAGAAAATCAAATGAAGTTAAACCAAATGTAACAGAGACATAAACATGAAAAGGAATGAAACTTATATTTCTGCACAAGGATGAGAAGCTAGCATTAGCTGATAACTATTATGGGTTATCAGAAACAAAATGTTCTCCATGAATGATGAATAAAAGTTACAATCACAGCTGAATGCCAGGAGCTAGGACGAGTCTATCTTGCATAGAAGGCTGAAAAAACTGCTAAACCTACTGGGAAAGCTTAAGGCTCTTTATACAGGTGTGGTAAAGCTTGACAATGCCTTCAGGCTGAGGAGGAGGGATAGCTATTGTCTCTGACATGATAAATAAAGAATAAATCTCCTACCTTCACCGTTGGGCAATGAATACAGTACTTAATATCTCACTAGAAGTGGCAATAATTTAGAGCATAGTTGTCATCCAGAATAAAAGTCAAGGTAGTAAAGAAATTGTGCTCCCATCAAGGGTTGCATTAAAGAGATGTAGGTTGACTAGTCGGGGACAGTCGTTCTCCCTGTTTCCCCTTTGCTTAAACATCAGAAAGAATAGTTGATAACATTAGCTCAAACAAATCTGAAACCATACCTACTTTCAAAACAAACTATTAGAGTTATCAGAACTGAGATACAATGACTATTGAACTAAGAAGTTTAAATAAGCATAATTAGATTATGCAAAGAAATAAACTATATGAAAGAAGAACTAGTTTTTGAAAGTGGAACAACTAAGCAAAAAGTATAATTATTAAGGAATATAATAGATGAATTGAAAAGATAAAGCTGAAGAACTTAGTGAATCAGAAGATCACTTTGAAATATTCTTCCTGAATAAAACAGAAAAATAATTGAAAGATATATAAAGAGATAGACAGGATAAAAGAAGTGACAATGTACAAAACTTGATATCTCAGAAGAAAAAGACACAAAATGGAGAGAATACTTTTTGAAGAAATGATGGAAATAAATATACAAGAACTAAAGAATGTTGAAAGAGAACTCTATTTTTAAAAGGCCTTAGAACCAAAAAAAGTGTGTGGGTTGGGGGCATGCCTAGGCAAATTATAGGACAATTTAGGAATGCCAAAGATAAAGAAAAAGAATATTACATACAGAGAAAGAAGAAACAAATTGACAGCAAATTTCTCATTCACAACACTGAATGAAAGCAATATAGGGAACTGGTTCTTGGAAAAGCTAACAAAATAGAAAAATAAAAACAAAAACAACTGGTAGCTATGGCTCATTAATATCCAGGAGACTTACCAGGCAATTTCAGTGCTAGGTGACATGTAACCAATATATAGCGAGAATAAGACATGTTTTAAGAAATATAATATTTCTTTTATCTTTCTTTGTGTAAAGAATACTGGAGGAAAATTTCCTAGGTCATTCTGTTGCTTTCTGTCTTATACTAGAGCAATTCGTGAAACAGACTTCACTTCTTCAAGGATTATGGTGCAATATCCATGGATCAAGGGTAAATGTCTTTCAGATACCACACAAATAAATTTAAGAAATAGATTAGAAAAATAAGCATGGGTCTCAATAAGTTGGCAGTGGTGATCAGAAAAATTAAAGTAGAACACATAACTTCCCAATGAGCAAGAGAAAATTTTATCTAACCAATAGGAATAAGGAAAAGAAGCTTTAAAATAATAAGGAAATCATGAGATATAATGGAGAAAATATGTGCTAAAATATTAGCAACTAAACATATAAAATTTAAGGTCATCCATCAAGTATTGTTTGGATTAAAAGCTAAGACCCAGAAATGAGGTAAGATACCTACAAAGAACAGATAATAACTGTGATATTAAATTACATTCTTATATTAACTGATAAAATACAGACTAATGATTTTAATAGTATCCAAAACAAATACAAAGAGAATATAGATCAATAATACACAATGATCATGAGAATATATGTACTTTTAATAGAGCCTCAAGATACATAAAGGAATAACCAGAATTTACAGAAGGAAATAGGTAAATCAGATGATATACCTCTTTGAGAAACTGCAGCTCAAACAAGTAAAAATAAAGACGAACATTGAATATGTAAAAATACAACCGATACATAAGAATATATAAAGAAGAAATAAATCCATCACAAAGAGAAAATACATTATTTTGGGGTGTAAATAGAGTTATTTGAAACCTGACTCTTTCTAGTCCACAAAAGAAGAGCAAAAAATCCATGTAAATCTAACAGAAATATGTGCCAAAATGCAATAGAATTTTATTTTGAGCCAGTGTTATGAAGCTATTCTTTCTGATAATGTGTATAGGGAATTATAAACAATTCTTTTTTAAAATCCCATTCTGTTGATACCTAAATAGCAAGTTATTTAGTAATATTTAAATTGAACAGGAAATGTTTAGAAAAATTACAATGTTCTTAGTACTCACAAACAATGAAAACATTACAAGTGAAAAATTGTGAGGCAGAGATAAAAGTAGCATTTAGATGGAAATATTTGGTTTTAAATATGTATGTCAGAAAAAGAAGAAATACTAAAAGAAAATGATCCAAACAGTTTTAAAAGCAATATGAAAACTTAAAGAAGTGAAAGGAAGTAACAAAGATAAGGATAGAGGTCCATTTTTCTTCTCTTTGTTTTCATTAAGGAGATCAGTTGCAACTCAGAAATAGAGGCAGAGGATTAAAGTAGCAGAGAATTGACAATTGAGTCCATGATGAACAAAGTGAGAGATATTAAAAATAAATTTAAAAATGAAGACCTCACTGATGAACTAAGCTTGAATAAAGTCTTTGCTGATATGACAGATAACTCGAGAACTGTTAATCAAATTACGATGATGGCGAACAACCCAGAGGACTGGCTGAATTTCTTACTCAAACTAAAGAAAAACAGTGTCCCCCTAAATGGTGCTCTTTTAAATAAATTTATTGGTCATTACAGTCAAGAAATTGAAGCACTTCCTCCAGATAAATATGGCCAAAATGAGAGTTTTGCTCAAATTCAAGTGAGATGTGCTGAATTAAAAGCTATTCAAGAGCCAGATGATGTGCATGACTACTTTTAAATGGCCAGAGCAAACTGCAAGACATTTGCTTTTGTGCATATATATTTTGCACAATTTGACTGTCTCAAGATAATCTCAAAAAAAGCAAATGACTTCTCCATAAAGCTGTGAATAGTGGAGCAGTACCACTAGAAATGCTGGAAATTTAAAGTCTGTTTAAATATCCATTCTGAGGAATCTCTGGTATCAGATGAAAAGAGTTTTGAACTTAATACTGATTCAGTAACTCTGAAGAATAAAACTGAACCACGTCTTCTAACTAAATTAGAAGAAACTAAGAAGCATCAAGAATCAAAGTTTCCAGAAAACACCCAGAAACTGGCAATCTAAAAGAAAATCAGAATGTGTGAACTAGAATCCTGCTGTTCTTTCAAATAGGTGACATATTCCAGAAATAACGCCAAAAGGTGACGCAGAGCAGAAATACACCACCGTTGAGCAACCTCTCTTTTCAGTTTCAAAGCAATCGTCACCCTTATCAGTGCCTAAATGGATTGATACAGAATCTGTTTGTCAGACACCAAGTAGCAATATGCTGGATGATTACATGAGCTGTTCTAGAATTCCAGCTGTCAAGAACGACTTTCCCCCAGTGTGCTCATTATCAACCCCTTACAGCCGATTCACCTGCTTCCAGCAGCAGCAGCAGCAGCAGCAAATTTCTGTTACTCCTCTGCAGAACCTACAGATTGCAATATCCTCAAATGAATGCATTTCAGTTAAAGGAAGAATTTATTCCATATTAAAGCAGATAGGCAGTGGAGGTTCAAGAAACGTGTTTCAGGTATTTCAGATACATGCTATAAAATATGTGAACATAGAAGAAGCAAATAAACTACTGAAAGTTATCGGGATGAAATAGCTTACTTGAATAAACTACAAGTGATAAGATCATCCAACTTTATGATTATGAAATTACAGATCAGCATATCTACAGGGTAATGGAATGTGGAAATACTGATCTTAATATTTGGCTTAAGAAGAAAAAATCCATTATTCCATGGGAATGCAAGAGTTACTGGAAAAATATGTTGGAGGCAGTACACACAATCCATCAATGTGGCATTTTTCATAGTGATCTGAAGCCTGCTTTGATGGAATGCTAAAGTTAATTGATTTTGACATTGCAAACCAAATGCAACCTGATACAACAAGCATCATTACAGATTCTCAGGTTGTCACAGTTAATTACATGCCACCAGAAGCAGTCAAAGATATGTCTTTCTCAAGAGGAAATGGGAAATTCAAGTCCAAGATAAGTCACAAAAGTGATGTTTGGTCCTTAGGATGCATTTTGTACTATATGACATATGGAAAAACACCATTTCAGCATATAATTAATCAAATTTCTAAGTTACATGCTATAATTGACTCTAATCAAGAAACTTAATTTCCTGATATTTCAGAGAAAGTTCTTCAAGATGTATTTAAGTGTTACTTAACAAGGGACCCTAAGCAGAGTATATCTGTTCCTTAGCTCCTGGCACGTCCATATATTCAAATTCCAACTTATCCAGGTAACTAAATGGCTAAGGGAACCACTGATATAATGAAACATGTTCTGGGCCAACTAGTTGGTCTGAATTCCCCTAACTCCATTTTAAAAGTTGCTAAACCTTTATATGCACGCTATAGTAGTGATGAAATTAATGATTCTTCATCATCAAAGACTTTTGAGAAAAATGGTAAAAAATGATACACAGGTACTTACAAACTGTCAAATAATACTATAAATATATATGAAACTGTTATACTCTTGATTCTCTGTGGAAATCTACTCATGAAAACAAGTTCATTCAGAAATGTTATCAGCAAAAAATGCAGTAATTATCCTCAAGACTGTAAAAATAATCACTAACGGCACTGTGTATATTAAATTATAAAATTGTTTTCTCTGATTTATGATTTCCTGTAAAGCTAATCTATTTGATAGCATTTACACTTGGAAGAGTGGGTGAGCAACTGAAATATACTTTGACGAGCTATATAAATAAAGTTTTATAGCATAAATTAGCACACACACAAAAGATAAGAATAGAGATTGATGAAATCATAAATAAATAATGTAGGCTAAGCAAAGCTAATGCAATCATTTTGAAAAAAAATTATACAATGAAAAACTTATAGAAGGTTGGCCAAAAAAAAAAAAAAAAAAAAAAAAAAAAAAAAAAAAAAAAAAAAAAAAAAAAAAAAAAAAAAAAAAAAAAAAAAAAAAAAAAAAAAAAAAAAAAAAAAAAAAAAAAAAAAAAAAAAAAAAAAAAAGGGAAAGAGTTAACAACTAAAAAATACAGAAGTAATGATAAACTCTATAGTAATTAAATAAATAAGTGTTTCAATAAAGTACAGAAAAAGAAACACTGAAGTGATGAACTGGGTGCAGAATGCCATGAAAAAATTGAGTAAGTAATAATTATTAAAACAAATTGAAAGAATAATCACAGGCTCAACCTCCCTCAACAATGAACTAATCTGAATGGTCTAACAGATAATCAAAAATAGTATTCATAAGAAAAAGTAGTTCAACACTTATGTATAGTCCACACATAAGGAATTACATATTCTATTCTACATATTGTAAGGCAAAGATATGTATGTATGTCTTTCAATATTTAAAATTTCTGTTAAAAAATGGGCATATTAGGAAAAACTGAGTTAGATGGCAGAATGAGTTAAATAGTTCAACATTTATATATAGTATACACATAAGGAATTACATATTCTATTCTACATATTGTAAGGCAAAAATATTTATGTATGTCTTTCAGTGTTTAAAATTTCTATTAAAAATGAGCATATTAGAAAAAATATGAGTTAGATGGCATTGGAAAAATATCTCCAGTGTGTAAAATCAACAAATCATTGGCATTAAGAATTCATGAAGGGCTCACGCAAAAAGTATTTAAAAGACAGGAAATATGATAGAAAAACAGGAAAGAACACAGGAAAAACTGCCTGCTCTCATGCATAACCACAGAAATACAACTAAAAACTACAATCACCTTTATACTCAGCAAAATGGAAAAAATTACAAACCTTTAATTTATCCCAAGGATGTGAGGTAAAGATAATTCTCATAGTCATCTAAAGGAAGTGCTCCCTAGTACAGTAATTGCAATAAACATTTTAGAAGAATTTTATGAAAATAAATACCTGTATTTATTTAGACACTGGGTAAGTATTATCACAGAAATTCTTGTACTGATTTGTAAGAGAATATATATAATGAATCCATCATGCTCTTGTTTACATAGCTGGGTATAGAGTAAACCATAGCTGTGTAACCCCAAAGAAAAGAAAATACAAAATGGTAACAGCAATGCATAATATAAAATATCATATAGAAGAGAGACACAACAAACTAGTTGTACAAAACTGACATGACTACACCTTCAAAAGCACAATTTGAGTTTTTTAAAAAGCTATAAATGGAATCAGAAATTAAAATGCATATCCAATGAATATTAATACATGTTTAGATGAACGAAAGTAAAACATTTTACAAACATACACATGTATTTAAAGACATATTCTAAATATATTAGACTGAAAATCATACATATACATATATGTATACACATATATACATTTACATAAGCAGAAAATTAATAGAAGATGAACTAAAAAAAAAAAGGAAAGGTTTTCAGCAAAGACCAAACTTTTTTTTTTTTTTTTTTTTTTTTTTTGCGGCACCAGTGCTTGACTCATGACCTCACACCTTCCAGACAGGCGCTTAAGCCACTGAGCCAAACTCCTGGCCCTAGTTTTTGAGGCAGGGTCGCACTGTGTAGCTCAGGCCGGCCTTGAGCTCGCGTTGTAGCCCAAGCCGGCCGCGAACTCACAACGCTCCTCCTACCGCAGCCTCCCGAGTGCTGGGATTAAAGGCGTGTGCCACCACGCCCGCCTAAGACCAAACTTATTAATGTAGTATCTCCTAAAGGGATATGAGTAACTCTCTTGGCACCTGGGATTAAAAAGATACAATGTGTTATTCCAACAAGCAGAATAAAAAAGAAAAGAAAATTCAGTAGAAAGCAGGAAAGGAGAAATACTTCTCAGAAAATTATGAGTGCAATACAATATAAGAAATATAAACTCAAATGTATTAGTAACACAATAAAGGCAAACAGTATATTTATCAAAAGACAAAAATATCTCCTTAGATTAAGAAACCTAACATAGAAAAATGCTCAAGACTAACTAAAACTTTCCCTGTGTAACAATTTTCTACATGCTCAGCAACTGACAACACCACAGATGTGTTACTTTACAGTTTCATACGCCAGATATCTGACATAGATCTTAACAGGGCCAGAATCAAGGTGTCTTCTGGGTAATATTTCTTTCTGAACGTTTTAAAGGAGAATTTGTTTTATCTTTTTCTACTTCTAGAAGTCCCTCCTGCCCATCTTTGAAGGCAGCAATATTGCATCTCTCCACACCTTTGCTCCAGACTCACATTTACCTCTCACTTTCCACCCGTGCTTCTCTCTTCCAATTTTAATGATCCTTGTGATCTCATTTGAGATCAATAATATAGGAAAATCTGTTTAAGGACACTTAACAACTATAATTCTATTTACAATCTTATTTCCCTATGCTATGGAACAAAATAAATTAACAGGTTCCAGAGATTAAGATGCAGACATATTTAGGGGGCCATATTTTGACTACAACACATGGGAAGGATAAATTGAAGGCACAGGAAACATACTTCCAAGACACGAAATATTAATATCGGTTATCAGAATATCAGTATAAAAAACCTATATATTAGAAAAAGTGTCATAATGCTGAAACCATTATCCAACAGCTTTAAAGTTGTACGTATGTAATATATCCTCAAATAATGAAGCAAACAGATTTTATAATCAAAATTAGTAAATCTATAAGAAGTGAGATCTTCGATTGGTTTATGCAGTTGATTGATGGAACCAAACAGAAAGTAGCTAGGAAACACAAAATTTGAATTAGAATAATTCAAGGAATGGGCTTGGTTTCAAAGGCACAGAATTCTATACTCCATCATTCAAATGTGTCTATTTTTAAGTACATATAAAATATTTAAATAAGATGACAACATATTAGATCACAAAGTAATTCTAACAAATTATAATATTAGATAATTATATCTCTACCATGAAGACAATAAATTACAAATGAATAATGTAGATCATGAAAATCACAATAGATACATTCAAAACTTAAACTCATGAGCAAAATAATTCATAATAAAATTCTGAAAATGTTTCTTGCATGATAATAAAAATAGCATACACAAAAACTTGGAAGATACAACTGTAAGTGCTACTTTAAAAATTACTTCTAGATGTTTATATTATAAATTTGAAAAAATAATGGAGTATGAGGTGAGAAAATTAAGTGACATTTAACAGAATAAACCTAAAAGAAATCAAAGGAAACAAAACAATGAGGACAAAAAGAGATAAGTAGGACAGAAAATTAGAATAAATAGAATTCCAAACCAAAAACTAGTTCTCTAAGAAGTTCTGTAACCAATAAACAGTTACATTTTTGAGAAAAAAAAGAAACACAAGTAACATCCAGAATGAAAAACTAGACAAAAACAAAAGATACAGTAGCAATTAATGATTCAAAAGAAAAACCTAAGAACAACTTTATGAGTATGACTCTCCTTGAAAAACAGCCTGAAGAAAGACATTAAAATTGCATATTTCCAGGTAGAAAAATGTGCTCAGAAAAATTTTTTTCATACAGGCCCGAGGAGACAGATCAGTGGTAGAGTGTTTCTCTTGCATGTGTAAGCCCCTGGGTTCAATCTCCAGTACTTGAGAAGGAGGAGAAGGAGACAGTTAAGGAGAAAGTTGAAAAGCAGAAGGAGAAAGTTAAGGAAAATGAGAATGAGAAGAAGGATAAGAAGGAGAAGGACAAGGAGAAGATCAAGGTTAATGGTAAGGAGGAGAATTTTTCATACAGATTCTACCAAAAAAAATATTGGTGAGGATATAGAGAAAAGGAGCTCTCATACACTGTAGATGGAAATGTAAATTAGTATAGCTACAGTGGAGAATAGTATGAAGGTTCTTTAAAAAAGAAGACCATAACTACCATATAATCCAGCTCTCCCACTTTTGGGTATGTAACCAAAGGAAATTATATTAGCATTTCAAGGAGATGCTTGCATGCCCATTGTGATTGCTACACTATTTACAATAACTAAGATATGGAATCAACCTGGATGCCACCATCAATGAATAAAGAAAATGTGTTATATGTGGTCAATGAAATGTTATTTAGTCATAAAAAACAATGATGTCCTATCATTTGCAGTAAAAAAATGAACAGAACTAGAGGACATTATGTTAAACGAAATAAGTCAGACACAGAAAGACAAATTTTGCATAATTTAGTCCTATATGGATTTTAAACAAAAAACAATTAAAATGTATATTAGTGATTACTGGAGCCTGGAAATAGTGGGGCAGTGAGAGAGTGGAAGGTTAGATGACAGGTATCTAAACACAGAAGTAATAAGATCCAGTATTTAACAAACATCTTGGAGGGTGTTATAGTTCACAAAAACCTATCACATATTTTGTGACCAACTAGAAGAGAGGAGCTAGAAGGCTCCAAATGCAAAACAATGAAAAGAAGATGGAAATGTTAATTATCCTGATTTTCAGTAATATTGTATATCTGTATTGAAATACTGCACTGTATACTATAAATATGTACAATTATTATGTGAAGCAAAATAAAAGTTTTTCAGTGATTAAGGAGATGAACATGCAAAGTACCTTGATCTGATCATTACACAGTTCATATATTTATCAGATAATCACTCATTAATCCATATTTGTAAAATAAAAATAAAATATATACAAAATAAATTATTATATTTACTAAACATTATAATTTCAATTCAAATTATACATTGATTGAATTTGCTTGCATTCCAGTAATCCAAATGAACTCGCAGAAATCACTGGGAAGGAGAAAGAATGAATCTTATGAAAGGACAATTACTTCTTTAAATTTCACACAGAGGTCTAGAAAATAATTGGATGGTTTCTTCCAAAGGACTCACATTAGAAACATATATAGCTAGGTGTAGTAGTGCATTCTTGGAACCCCAGCATTAGAGAGACTGACGTAGGAGGATCACCCCAAGTTCAAGGCCATCCTGGGCTACATAATGAGATCCTGTCTCAAAAAACAAACAAAAAAATCAATAGTCCATCAATAAATACACTGACATAGTAAGCCGTATAAGCACACTGATGTCTATTGAATTGCCAAACAGAAAGTACATCTTTTAAAAAGTCACTCAGAATCTGAGTTTAATAATTAATCACTACTGATAAAATTGGCCATTCTGCTGATATGTAGGACTCACTGAACTGTATATGAATGCAATATTCTTTCAGTACAAATTTCTGTATGAATGCAGTGACTTTTAATTTCCATAAATTATAGGTTTGACCTACTTATGCACAGATAGGAATTTGAAAACAATCAGTCCTGAAAATAATATCCACAAATGTGTACATTTACCTCTCTAAAGAGTATCCTAAACATGTGGGAAATCATGCAGGAATTTTTGATTTCCATCCAAAATTAAAGTCTTTGAATTTACTAGACATAGAGAAAAAATTTTAAATACAAAATAAAATTTAAAATACTGGAAAATGCACAATTTAAACTCAGTGAAATATTAAGATTTCACAGAAACCTATGTACTCCCCATGGCCCCTGTAAGATCTTTTCTTCTAGGAACTACACACATTTCACTTCCCCTTACTCATGTCATTAACACTTTTCAATTTATTTGGTCTCAAAACAGTTTCAATGTGAAAAACCTCTTTGTTTTAGTATGATTTAGGAAAAGTTTAGCCTATTCCTAAACATTAAACTTAATTAGAATCATTTTTCCCTTAGTAAATAAGTATATTTCTTTTGAATTAAAAGAGCTCTCAGAGAGCTCAATATAACTTCTCAAAATATTTATAAATTTGGTTTCCATTCAACTCACTTTTTTCCAGGAAAATAATAAAAAGTATTACAACATGGGCTGGGGATTTAGCTCAGCAGCACAAGTGCTTTGCTGGCAAGTATGAGGTCATGAGTTCAACCCCCAGTACCAAAAAAAAAATTATTACAATACTTTGAATTTCAAGATGATCCTTCTGCAAACACAAGAAAGTCTTACAGAATTCTAATGGAATTTTCATTTAAAATTTTGGGACGACTAAGCGGTAATAGAAAGCCCAGAATAATCAAAAGATACACAATGACAAATCTGTTTAGATTATATCTTGTAAACACTGAAAAATCTAAAAGTCTCTATTTTGCTTCCAAATAAAATCTGTATTCATTTCACAACATAAATGAGATTTGTAAAATTTTAAGTTGTAAATTTGTCAATCTTAAATTCTGATTGACAAGTGACCTGAGAATACTGTCCCTATGTTTCATACTCAGTGAGAGTGGAAAATAGCAATGGCAATTGAGTGAATAGTTGAAGAATTGGACAGAAGAAAAAATTACACTGAACATAAAACGAAGATGCTTCATTAAAACTCGGTTTTATCCATATATACCTGGATGCTCTTCAATTTATTTACATTTAAATAACCAATAGACATCAAGCATTAAGCTAGTATCTGGAGAATCTGAAACTTTTACTACTTGGCGACATTTGAACCCTTGTTCTGTTTAATCAGAAGACAAAAGTGGAGCTTCCCGATAATTCTTCATGAATTAGCAAGAAAAAAAAAAAAACCTTTGGACTAAAAGATGATCCTATATTTTAAACAGGCATTTGTTTTTAAAGTGCTATTTTATGTGAATCTAGATGGTTCTTATTTTTGGTATCTTTTTTGAAAGAAGATGGGTTATACAATATGCTTAATGTACTGCACCTGTTAAGAATATTTAATATCTTAACCCCAGTGTTAAAAGAAATTTTACTATACCACTTTGTACCTAGCATTCACTAAATAAACTTCAATGAATTTCCACTTGCATTGATTTATATAATTCAATTACAGATACAGGTTGAGTATTCCTTATCTGAAACATCTGAGACTAGAAGTGTTTCAGGTTTTCAGATTTGGGTCCATGTGCATGGACTTTACCCATTGAGCACCTCTGCTTTCCAAATTAAAAATCTGAAATGCCATGTGGCTCTCAAAATAGTTTCAGATTTTAGAGCATTTTAGGTTTTGGATTTCAGGACAAAGGATGTATTGGGACTCCCTTCATTGAAGACCACTTATATCAACAAATATAGTACACACACCTTAGTGTTTTAGTATAAAAAACTGCCTTGCTTTTCTGATTGCGATATTGTAGATTTATAGCTTAGGAGAAATTATTTTGTTTATACCTTAGTACATTAATTCAATTTCTCTTTCTATGTACTTTCACTGGTGAATTGCTAATTAAGCACTTTCACTGTGTTCAGGCAGTATTCTATGCTGAAATTATTCTATGCTGAAAATGAAAGCGATTAATTCAGAGTATATCAAGAAAATTGGGAGAGGAAGAGAGAATCCAAAAGAGAAAGAATAGCTTAAGGAAGGGAAAAGAAAGGTTTGCTTTTAACCAGTGATTACATTCAGTAACATCATTTTCTGTATCAGCAGTTTGGTGAGTGTGCCTAGAAAACTTTCGTGAAAATCCTGAGCCAGTGTCTGGATAATTCTTCCTGAATGCTTCAGCCTGTATAACCTACCCAGATTTACTCTTATTCTTCTCTCAATCTTACCTGGGCAAAGCTGAACACAAAAATTCCTAACATCTATACCTTATTTTGCTGCTCCATAGCACATAAAACCCACACATATTTATCCACCTCAAAAGCCAGAATTAACTTTTAGGTGTAACTAGCACAACCTAATCATGTACCATATATGGCAGCAAATCTACCATTCAAAGTAACATATAAAATAAGTTAACTTCTTCTTTTAAGCATTTTAATTTCACTCAGAAAATTGCTCCAGTTTACACTTTACATAAAAGCAAAAAGGGTTCAATTTTCAAAAGTATGCCTTTCAAACGATTCCTATGCCACTTGCATTTTAATACTACGTATGAGGCTTTTCTTTTCCTTTTTAAAACGAATAAAAACGCGTTTTGGGAGAAAAAACAAAAACAAAAACAAACAAACAAACAAAAACACCCCTTCCCCATGCATTTTGGTTTCAGCAAGCAAAAAGTATTCAGAGAGACCACCGGAAAATAGTGGCAGCAACGCCATTCCTGGGAATTTGCCACAAATCGCAAAGAAATTTTTCTCTTCCATTCCTTTTCAGTCTAAGGAGAAAAATATCCAGATAAAATCTTCATAGATGTTATGCTTTCCTTCCTTTCCCTGCCGTTTCAGTTCGGGATTGCTTATACAAAACCCAGCACCTTCCCCCACGGAAGCTGGAAACAAAACCGAAAGCCGAATGCATTTCAAAAACAGTTTCTTTGGCTTCAATTTGTAGCGTAGGTTTCAGAGCAGTTCGTTCAACTAAAAAAAAAAAAAAAAAAAAAAAAAAAAAAAAAAAAAAAAAAAAAAAAAAAAAAAAAAAAAAAAAAAAGTGGGCGGGGGTAGCTAAACGCTGGTTCGCTCGCATTTTAAGCAGAGCAGACCGCCGCGATCCTCCGCGTTAATACCAACCGGAAGTCGTTGTAGCGAGCTCTTCCGGTACCGTAGGTAAAATCAATCCTACCAAAAGGAAGCGGAAGTGAGAGTTGAAGGCTGAGAATCCTAGAGTTCCTGTTTATAGGACAGGTTTGCTAACTACTGGGTTCTCGATTTGGGGAGTGTGAATTCACAACCTTCAACATTACGCCTCGGCTCCAACAAGTATGTATCTGTGCGGAGAAAAGCGGCAGCTATTCTCGTTTGCCATTAGTCGCTGCCAGCTTTGGAATAAGAAGAAAGACCTTTATAAATTAATACATGCTATCAGTGCGTTTATTGTGTGCAATTAACACATGCTAGCATTGCGTTTATTTGTGTGTAACCTTAATAAAAGAGAGAAGAAGTTTGGGGAGTGCGCTGTATCTGGGTCCTAAAGACAACACCCGTTTTTCCTATCTATGTAGAAAATACACATTGCAAGGAACTAGTCCAATTTTTTTCTGTCCCAGTTCCCTCATCTAGGAAGCTATGAACAAAGTTGGTGCTGACTGATAACACGAAAAGAATGAATATACTAAGATTCGTATCAGCTGGGTGGGGTGGCGCACACCGGCAATCCAGACTTTTGGGAGGTGTAGACAGGTTGTTCACCACAAATTTGAGGCCGCCTGGGCTACACAGTGAGTTCAGGGCAGTCTCAAAAAACCGAATTAAAAAAAAACTTCCTGTTCAGAGATATTATGCTGTGCATATTACCTCTTTACATAAATTGTTCCTTCTTTTCCTGACCTTTTAATTTATTCAGATAGTATAAAATACACTTATAGTTGCAATTAGAACTACTAGAGCACTTATTTTAGTAGTGGGCCAAACAGCAGTCTTCCATTCATTAGTGGAATTGATTAAAATCTTTGTTCTCCATCAGACTAAACTCCCTAAGGGTAGGGATAGAGTTTGGTTTTGCTTACAATTTGTATTTCCCAGAGGATCTCTTAGTTTCTGGTATGGAGTAGGTTCTCAATACAATTTTGTTAAATAAGGTAATGTTGAAAAACTCTGACACTTCTACAGGAAAGGTAGAAACCAAGAAATATATGTTCCTGCAAAACCTAAACAGGACAGAGAATGAGATTGTATATAATAATTCAGGTGTAGAAAAGTGGTATTATCAGTTAGATCTCTATGCTTTAGATTGCTATAAATAGTTATCAACTGTACCAGCTGACACCTATGTGTATTCCAAGCTACTGTGGAAGTTGAGGCAGGAGAATTGCTTGAGCCCAGGAGCTCATTGCTACCCCAGGCCACACAGGGAGCCCCTGCCTCACAAAAACAAAAAGTAAAAACAATTTTTAATAAAGGAAAAATGTAATTATTCTTTTCTTAGTTAATATCTAAGTCTTTGTAGTATGTGGATAAGAATTAAGATGGGAGAGGCTAGGTATCAGGCTCAGTGGTTGAATACTTGTCTAGCAAGTACAAGGCCCTGGATTTGATTTCCAGCCCCACTAAAAGAAAAAAGAGAGGAGTTTGGAATAGAAATCTAATTCTCCTATGACTTAGGCATGTAGTAAAATTTCTGTAAAATAAATAAGAAGAAAAAGAATAGGAGAAGACTAGGAAGGGTGGGAAGATTAAGTGTCACTGATATCCAGGACAGCATGCTGGTGTGCTCTGTTCAAGGCAACCTGTTTTTCATTTCAAAAAGCATATTCTTTTGGTAACTTGTAGGGTGTTTTTCAGAACGTGTTTGTCATTCTATGCATGGGTATGAACCTTTATTATTTTCTTGGAGGAAATAAACATGAATCTTACATCAGATTTATTCATTCAATAAGTCTTTATTAAGGAACCACGTTGCTTGCAATATCATAATCTCAGTGGGCTTACTGAACTGTAGGTAAGACAATGTATCAAGCATATGTATACGTACATACATTTAGAATTCAAGAAAAAGCAAAGGCTAGCCAATGGAAAAATAGAATATCATTTCGAAAACATAAAATAGAAAACTAGGAAAGCCTGGAGAATGGAGATCAGTGTGTCTGGAAGTTATTCAATGAGAAGAGCAGTGGTTAAAGACTGAAGCTAGATAAATAGACAGGTGCTCAAGCATATTAGATCATTTAGTCCATATTTTTTTAGTACTAGGAATCAAATCTAGGGGCCCTCTATCACTGAGCTACATCCCCATCCCTTCTCATTTTTTTAAATTTTTAGACAGGGTCTAAATCGCCCAGATTGGCCTTGAATTTGTGATCTTCCTGCCTCAGCCTCCTGAGTAACTTGGCTTTCATGCATATGCCAATAGCCTATCAGGGTTCCCCTTTTCTTTTTTTTTTCTTTTCTTTTCTTTTTATTCCCCTTCTTTCTTTCCTCTCCTTCCCTTTTCTTTCTTTTTTAGATGAGGTCTCACTGTTTTCCCCAAACTGGTCTCAAACTTGTGAGCTCAAGTGATCCTCCTACCTCAGTTTCCCAAGTAGCTGAGACTCCAGGCGAGTTTCACCAAGCTCAGCTCATATTGAGGATTTTGTATTTTACTATTAAATCAATGAAAAGTCATTGCACTACTTTCAGCAGAAGAATAATAATTTTACCTTGATTTTCACAAGATTACTCCTACTTCTCTGTAGAGAATTGGCATAAGAGGGTTATGAGTGGGTATAAAAAAGATGAAAAACTATTAAGAGTACAGTGAGAAAATAAAGATATCCTGGGTGAGGATGTTCTGAGTGGATGCAAAATGGAATAATTTGTCATAATAAATTGGCGACTACAAACTTGATGGATTGATTGGATAAGGTGGTGAGAGAGATGAGTATGTCAAAGATACTTCTAATAGTTTTCAGAAATCTAGAGATATTCCTTCTTTCCAGTGTTCCACAAAAGTTTTAGGCTATGTGAAAATTATAATACAGTATGGATGATGCATCTAGGACTTTGAAAAAATCTACCATAGATGGACTCTTCAAGGAATTCTGGTTATAACATTTCCTTGACAAAACATGCCATTGTCAACAGTGGAAAAGCGAAAAATTCTGAGACTTGATGTATGTATATAACATGAATATGCTACTCAAGATAAGATTCTTACTGTAAAAGAATTATACTGATTAATGGAAGGGCTTCAAACCAAGTAAACAGGCCAGTATTTTAAAAATCTTCAAATATACCTTCCTACACCTTTCATTCTATTGTCTCCTAAAAATTTATTTTCCACCTTTTTTGTGGTATAATGATGACTGAACTTAGCATTCACACAAAGTGAAACCCTTGCTTTTTTATTTTGAGAAAGGGTCTTAGTTTCTGAGTTGCTCAGGCTGGGCTTGAACTTGTGATCCTCTTGCCTCAGTGTCCCAGAGTTCTGGGACTAAAAACATGCATTTTATTTTTCACTTTGAAAATATGGAATCCTGGAAAAATTATGTATTTTATTAATATGAAGAAGTCATTAAACATTTTACAAATGAAGGCCTTTAGGCTCAGAGGGATTAAACCTCTGCCATTTGTAACACAGGCAATGCATAGCAATTACTATACTAAAATTCCATTTATCAGAAGGTAGAACAAAGAAACAGAATGCAGAATTATGTGAGGGACAAAACTGACAAATTTATACATGTAAAGGAGAGACAGAAGTCTCTAAAGGAACTAAAAAACAATGAGCAGATAAAAAATGGTTAAAAAGAAAGTACTATCCTGGTATGGTGGCACATGCCTGTAATCCCAGCACTTAGGACACTGAGGCAGGAGGATCAGAATGAATCTGAGGCCAGCCGGGCTACATAGTGAGTTCAAAGTCAGCCTGAACTATACAGTGAGACACTGTCTCAAAAAATTTAAAAAGTACTGCAACAAAAATCAGAAAAGAGTTTTTCAAGAAGGAGATGGGCTGGGAATATAGGTCAGTGGCATAGTGCTTGCCTGGCAAGTGCAAGGTCGTGAGTTTGATCCCCGTACCAAAAAAAAAAAAAAAAAAAAAAAAAAAGGAAAGGGAAAGGGTAGTGATCTATATTTAGTATTGTTAAAAGTTCAAATGAAATAAATAATTAAAAATACCAACTGGATTTGGTAACAAGGATGAACTAAGCATATTATCAAAACACTTTTAGTGTAATTCTAAGAAGACAAGGTGAGAATACGGTATTGAGTAAGTATTATCAGCATATATATAAACTAATTTTTAAAAATCTAAATACACAGGAAATTCATAGAAACAGGGTGGTAGCTGAAAAAAAGTGCAGAGTCCTTGAATGACTTTCAAGATGAAAAATCGGAAAACACTTTGTTGAAAAAAAGAGGATGAATATGAAGGAATGAAAATAAGTCCTATTCAACAAGAGTAAAAACTGTAAGTGAAATTATCCTAGTTTACAATATTTTTAAAGGATTTACGTTTCAACATAAATAAGGGTTGCTGCACTTTCTATTAAGAGGGGAAGATTGTAAATATAGTATAGGAGTCATTTAGTGTATGCACTCACCTGTCCTTACAGTCAAGCTGCAGAAGACTCCCTTAAATCAAGTATTAGAAATGTGAGTCAAATTCAAATTAGAAAAATGACACCTCTCTTTCCTTCTGGTTGTCATCCCTTATCAGTTTATCTAGGGCTTTGTGCTGTATAGAAAATAGAAAACTCTTTTTCAAGCCAGGTATGATGGCACACGTCTGTGATCCAAACTAATCAGGAAGCAGTTCAAGACCAGCCTGGAAAATATAGCAAGGCTCCCATTCCCAAACAAATCAATAAATAAATAGTCAGTGCAAACATGACTTTCCTAATGCTTTATTTCTGTTCTTACGTAAATCTCATTTGTACTATGTCATATTGCAGAGGCAAATCACAGTACCTACTACCATAATTACCTATATCATACTTCAAGACTCTCATCACCTGGATGTGGGAACCAGATTTTACTCATTTTTAATCCCCAAAGTTATTCACAGTGCCTGAATATTATCTGTGTATGATAAGTATCTGCAAAATAATAATTCAATGAATTCATGACCAAATGACTGGCCTGAATGAAATGGAAGAAATCCAATTAAAATTACTCTCAAAGGAAATTCTACAGCTGACACCATGAGAATGAACAATTAAAATTATTTGGTGTTAAAAATATTACATAATTGGCCAACCCAATGCAAGATAGGGAAAAGGGAACTACATGCAATGTCATTTTATCTCCAGTGATATTAGGTTTTTAGAACTTTTTGTTTTAGAACTTTAGAACTCAAAACTAACTGGGCATGGTGGCACACACCTATAATCTCAGCACTCTGGGAGGCTGCGGCAAAAGGATCACACAGGCCCAACCTGGGCAATTTACCGAGACTCCATTTTGAAAACAAAAACAAAAAAATAGGGCTGGGGATGGATCTTGGGTTTGAATATGCTGGTATCAATCCCAGTGCAAGAAGTGGCTCAAAAGAACACAACAGAGACAGCTACCCTTAGTATTCTTCCTTTTGGATTCTAGGTAAAAGGTAGAGGAAAAACTCACCTTTTGAAACAGCATTATAATTTTATTGTTCAAACCAGTCACTTTTTTTCTTAGCATAGGTAATTGTTTATAACAATAGTTATTGGTGGCTTAGCTCTCTTTATCTTTTTATCCATCTCAGAGATCTATTCAGAAGCTAGTAGCCTATTTCCTCTGTCTCAGTTACTTTTCACTCATTGCTGAGGAAAAACACCTGACACCCAAAATTAGGGAAGGAAAGGTTTATTTAGCTTACAGTTTTTGGAGGTTTCAGTCCACAATCAGCTGGCTCCAAGGCAGAGTGACATGGCACTGGGGCAGCACTTCAAGGCAGCAGCCAAGTAAAAGCACCCAGAATAAAAGGGGGGAGAACAAGCCCCTTCTCTTCCCTTATATTGTACAAAGGACACCCCCACCCAGGATGGGTGTAGCATTCACAAATCTTCTTGCCTTTCTTTGCACAGGATGAGGATGTTTACAAAGTAAGGCCCCTGGCTCCCTGCTGAGTCTCTCAGCTAAACTTGGGACCTTCTCAAATTGACACAATGACCAGGTAACTGCTTGTGCTCTACACCCCAGGAGGCAGAGCTGCTGCCTTACTTAATTAAGCTTCTAGACTTCTCAAGTGGACACAATGTATAAACCATAACACCTCTTTATTGTTAAGCAGAGAAAAGTTTACACCTAATCTCTTTTGATTTTCCTTAAAGGTGTGGAAGCCTAAAACATCAAGTGGAGTATCCTAACAGATATCCTGAAGCATAATAAGGAATTCTGTTCCTAAAATGATAACCTGTATAACTTCTCTGAGAAGTGAAAAGTCATCTTTTGCTTTTCTTGTTATGTCATAAGTGAAGCTGATGATAAATAGTAAAAGTACTTTTCAGCAGTATTGGACTCCATCTATTTAAATCAAGTATCTATTTACTTGATTGATATTATATAATTTTTACTTTTATTTGAAAGAAAATCATTTGCTGTCTTTGATGACACTGATAACACAAAACCAAATGTACATATAAAACTACAGGGAAAAATCATTGTAGAAACATGTTTTTTCAATATGTATGTCATAAACCCAATGAATTGCTATGTAGCTTAATTAGGTACAAGGTAAATTTATGCTAATTTCTACTGTTTTCTTATTCATTAAATATTAAAAAAAACAATTCCTTACTAATTAGTATCCCAGCATCTCAAACACATTAAAAGGAAATGCCATGAAAGATGAACCAAAAATAGTTACCTATTTTCTCTTTGTGTCAGTATTTAATATTCTCTAATATGGTTTAGGGAAATCAAAGAGATTGAAAATAATATGCCTTAAATTGAACCCACTTGTTTAATGTATTTATAGTAGTTTCTGAGAAAATAAAAATATACATTATCCAATCTACTGGATAATAAATACATAATATGAAATATTTGGTTTCTGCATTTGCCTTCCTGAAAAATTTTTTTCTGGAAAGTGTGGAACACTAAGGGGGTTCATGTGGTGGCACTGCAGTCTCAGATGGTGGTTAAACCAGACTGTGATATAGGTTCCATATACATTGTGCTACCTGTGAGAATTGTACAGGAAACTTGAGACTCTAGTGGCATAAATACCAGAAAGATTAGTGTGAGCAAACTTTTTCAGAGCCATGTTGTTTGGAAGGGGTTAGAAGGAATAGTGAGATACTTAATGCTCAATCTAAGATAACATCTGAATCTAATTTAGTTGGCATGTCCTATTCAGGATACTAAACTGCAGGATTCTGTTCCAGAGACGCTGGAGGTTAGCTCCATCACTGTTCATTTAACAAAAGTTTTGAGTTTGAGGATGGGCAAGGTAAGGAGATGGTAGAGTGAAAAGGTATTAATGTTTCTAGAGGTACTAACATTTCTAAAGGTATAGCATTTTAAATCAGCATACTCAGAATTTGATACAAAATACATTGTGTCTAGCATGCAGATCCAGTGAGATATCAGTGCTGATTTTTAGTTGCTAAAGCAAATGTCCTGCATTTTTCTAAGTTGAATGGAGGCTCACAAATATAAATACTACTTACCCGTGTGTTCCTGGACCCTGAGAATGCTATAAAATCTAGTAGAGAATTCCTTAGAAGTCAAATTTTAGATAGATGGCAGGACTTAGGTATAGACAGAACAGTTCACATCTTAAATTCCAGTTCCCATGTCTGCTCCTTCACATGGTAAGAACAGTGGTAACAGAAAATATCCTGAAGTAAATTGGGCAGATTTCTCAAAGCAAAGAAATATTTTAGGTTAATTTAATCACAGCAATATTGAATAGTAGACACATACAAAAGTTGTGACTTGTCAATGATTCTGCTCTGTTGTACTATAAAGTACTAATTTCCTCAAGTTTTTTCACCTTTTCTGTCAGATGGTTGGATGTAAGACAGAATAGAGAAATACTAAGGTTTTCCTTGGATCTCGAAGACTTAATGACATTTTAAAATAAAACATATACATTGGTAAAAATAATCCCTACTATTTAAATTTCATAGATTCAAAGGCAATATTAACATAAGGTATAAATTCTGAGATCAAAGAAATGTATCCTCTCTAAAAAATGTACCATCTTCAAGCAAAAGATACTATACTCCTTACAATCATAAGCTGCACCCCAAGGAGCCAGTTTGAGACCAGAGTTGCTGTTTCAGATCCAAAACAGAGAAAAATAGATATTTTGTTTCTGTAGTACTTAATACTGTCCCTTAGTCCATCAAAAGAGGAACATGATAATAGGGCAAGTATAATTTAATTATCACTGCTGAAAACTGGAGTTTCCCCAAAATGAGAATGAAACATGATATAACCATGACTTCATTTTCACCAAATTGCCTTTCAATTATCAAGCATAACCACAGCCTTTAGCATACCATTATCAAAAGACACTTTTAAAAATACCCAAGTAATGTACTCACTGGTGCTGCCCCAGAATTTGCAGCACTCCATCAAAATAAACACAAAGAACCTGTTTGCTCTCATATACCTTAATTGTAAAGCTCCCAAGTGTCAAGATCTGTATGAAAGAAATAGCTTCATGGAACTAAGCAGCATGGTGTTGGCAGGGATGGTGATTTGAGGTCAATGACAATTCACCCTTGATGCTGTGTTTGAAGCAGAAAGGGATATTTGATGTTCAAGGTGGTGATAGTGGAAGGCCACAAGGTCTGGAAGAACTTCATGTTCTATCAGTTATTTATTTCAGGACTTGAGTCTCAGCCTGTTCACAGCATGTAAGCTCATGACAAGAAAGTGTTAGAACCACCAAGTTTCTGAGAGATAGTAATATAAGCAATCATAGATGGAAAGTTATGGTCAAGGATACTGAGATGCCACCTATGTCCTCCATGCTAAGACTACATCTTCTGATAGTTGTTTCATTCAGCTGTATTGATCACATCTTGACAGGTTTCAGAGAAAGTTTCAGACTTATTACTTAGCATTTACTATTTCACTACTGTGGTCATAGCATTCATTTGCTGCCTTTTGTGCCTGCTCATTTTCATGGTACATGTTCAAGTAAGTAAGTAAATATCTCAATGGGATGATAGATATTACTTTCACATTTTCAAATAATATTTTGTTAGCACACCTAAATGGGTTGTTTATGCTTTGCATTTATGTTTGTTCCTTTCTCTCCCTACATATACTTTGCTCTCTCCACATCTTTGGATTTATTCATTGTATATTAACTTTCTATAATGTATTTAGTAGTTAATAAACATGGTAATTTTCTAAAATGACATTTCTACTGTGGAGTCTGTAAAAAAGTTATCATCTATTTGATTACATAAAGTGATAAACATTTTGGCCTATTTTAACCACAAGAGAGATGTCTGAGATTCTTCAGAAAGGTCATATATACTGTGTGAATATATGTACTGTATATGTATTTGTGGTAGTAGTCTTTATTTTTTCTGGTACTGGGAATGAAACTTGGGACCTTGTGCTTGCCAGGCAGGCACTGTGCTGCTAAGCTATATCCCCGGCCCCTTGTGGTGGCGCTCTTGATTGTCAACTTGATCATATTGAGGAATACTTGGGAGATTGTAAAGCATGCTTTTGTGTCTATGAGACTTTTTCCAGAGATGATTGCCCTGTGTGTAAACAAACTGGGGAGGGGGGGTTCTGCCTTAAATGTAGGCAGCACCATCTAACACGGTGAGGGAGAAGAGGAAACAAAAGTGGGAGGAGAAAGAAGACAGCCAGCATTTGTAGATTGAAGCATCTGCTATCATAAACCAAATAAACTTTTCCTCCTTTAAATTGTTTATGTCAGATATATTGTCCCAGTGATGGAAATCTAACTAACACACTATGTATACATTTATGCATATCAGATCACAGCTTATTTTAAAAAGAAAGGCCAGGCATGGTGGTGCATGCCTTTAATTCCAGCTCTCGGGAGGCTGAGGTAGTTGGAGCGTTGTCAGTTTGAGGCCGGCTTGGGCTACAACGTGAGCAAGGCCAGCCTGAACTACATAGTATGACCCTGCCTTGGAAAAAAATAGGGCTGGGAGTTTGGCTCAGTGACTTAACAATCCCCAGTATAAATAAATAAATAAATAAATAAATAAATAAATAAATAAAAGAGAGAAGTCCAAGTGTGGTAGTGCATCCCTGTAATCCCCACACTTGGGAGGTTGAATCAGGAGGATCGCTGTGAGTTTGAGGCCAGCCTGGGATACAAAGTGAGTTCAAGGCCAGTTTGAACTGCATAGTGAAGCCCTGTCTCAGAAAGACAAAAATAAATAAAAATAAAAAACGAGATGCATGGCTAATATATCGTTAATTTTTTCATAGTTTTTGAACTGGTGATTATTTCAAAGTATGACTACAGTGACTGATTTTCATTGTCTTTGATTTTGAGAATATTTTGTCCTCTTATATAAAAATTGATATTTTAATAGTTTAAATTTGTACTGAAAATAATCTTGAATTTATGAATGTGGCTCCTAGAATAATATCACTGCTTGGGGACAATATGAAAAACAAAGCCAAACATAAGAAATTAAGCATAATATAGTATAGTATTATATATAATTCATTTCAAACTGTGCTATTATAAACATAAGTGCACATAATATCGCTGTGGTATGATGTTTTTAATTCTTCCGGGAAGATACACAGAAGGGGAATGACTGGGTCAAATGGGACCTCTAATCCTAGCTTTTTGAGGAAACTCCATACTGATTTTCATAGTGGTTTCACCAGTCAGCACTCCCACCAACAGTAGAGAAGAGTTCCTTTATTTCCAAAGCCCATCCAGCATTTGTTATTGGTTGACTTCTTGATGATAGCCATTCTTTCTAGAGTGAGATAAAATCTCAGTGTTGTTTTAATTTGCACTTCTCAAATGACCAATGATGTTGAACATTTTTTCATATATTTATTTGCCATTTGTATTTCTTCATCAGAGAAATATCCATCTCAGATACCCATTTTTGGATTGGGTCTTTGAATTTGGGGGATCTGATTTATTTTCAATTCTTTATATGTTCCAAATATGAGTCCTTTGTCTGAGGGATAATTGGCTAAAATTCTGGGCAACAAAGGCAGTTCAGGGGAAATCACAATCCCTGACTTGAATTCACACTAAAAAGCAACTGTGATAAAATCAGCATGGTACTGGCAAAAAGAAAAGAAAAGAAAAC